>VXBT01007020.1:75439-139705 GCA_013400235.1 Oriolus oriolus | reverse complement strand
CCCTCTCCCTCTCCTCCCAGACAGGGAATTATTATTGGCCAGCGGATCCCACACACCCATTGCAGCCCCTGCCCGGCTCTTTAGAAGCTGTCAGCGAGCTGTTATTGCCCAGCTTTGCAGAGGAGGATGAGCTGGAGCGGGTCCTGCCACGCACTGGTGTCCCCGTGGCAGCGGGCGCGGGTGGCATCCGCATCCCGGCCTTCCCGAGAGCCAAACACCCGGAGCCTGCACACACAGCCCTGTCCAAACTGGGCTCCAGGGCCTTTGGGATGGCCGCCGGCCCGACAGCCAACATTTGATGGAGTAGCCAAAATACTATTTCCAGCTTTTTTCTTCCTTGCTGTTTATTCCAAAGCAAACAAACAAATGAAAAAAAAAAAAAAAACAGAGAAACGTTCAAGAGTTTAGCTTTGCTAATTTATGACTCTCTGCTCTGCCCTTTCTCCTTTGGGATTCACTGCCCTGACCTTGGATACGAAGGGAAGAGGAAGGAGAGCTCTCACCTTGCCAGTGTGAAAGGTTGCCAAAGCAGGGAGAAAGTGTCTACTCACTTATTCTAGGAGCATGTAGTGCTTTTGTGGTTCAAGTCTTTGTAGATTTGCAATGCCTTTAAAACCCCTCGCAACTGTCCAGTGTGGGGTGTTTAATTACCAGGTAAAACAATTTTTTTAGATTCCACTTAATTATTTGATTGCACTGTAACCAAGGAGTGTAAGAGGGCTGTAGCCAGAAGGCACTTCAAAGCAATGCCTTGATGTTTCTTAGTGGGCATTAATGGTTTCTGAAGGCAGGAGACTGTTTAAAAAAAATATTAAAACTCTCCTCATGATCCCGCCAGCAATCTCAAAAAAATGCATAAACACTGGAATCCTCTGCCAGGGAAGAAAAAAAAGAGTTCAAAGGGATCTGAGAGTTTTCATGTAAAGTTTAGAGTTTAAGGCGTGACTGTTGGCTACGGAGCCCCACTGTTTGAACTCTTGTTTATTAAAAACAGTTTCCCAGCATTTCACAGGGTTCAGAAAGACAACAGCGAAGTGCAGCCTTTTTCACAGCACAGCCTTTAAAGGCTCCATTGATTTCTACCTATGTGTTTTATCTCCTTTTTTTAATTCCTTTTTTCTTTCTTTTTTTTTTTTTTTTTTAAATCAAATGCTGAAGTTTAGCACAATATCCGAGAGCAGGCTGAGCTGGGGCTTTTGTGGAGAGAACTCTGGAATAAGAGTTTGCTATGATTTTTTAAAATACTTTTTAACAGTTCACTCCAGACTCTCCAGTGCCCCAGAAGGCTGGATGACAGCAGCAGCAGAATTAGGAAGTGATAACTTGGCTGGCTGCAGACTCCGACTGCCTTTTTGATATTATCGCCAACCCTCGAGCCTTTATCTGAGCCTCAGCTCTCAATCAATGTCCAGCCAAACAAACGGCCACTGGGAAACCAAAAGTCTTTTTTTTTTTTCCCCTCAGGTTGGGAGATAATCCTTCAGCTGGCCCTGTCTGGGCACGCGTCTTATTTTGGATGAGCCCACCACCACATCTAGAGCAGGCTCATTCTTTTCTGTGTTTACACATCTCTTGCTCCTTCAGACAGCCTCATTTCTCAAAAAAAAAAAAAGCCTACTTTTTAAAGTCAAGGGTTTTTATCCAGTAGTAAAGTGAGGGGGAATCTGCAGTGTGTTGCAGCTTGGGGCTGTTGGCCGTGGCTGGGGAAGAGCTGTGCTTTGAAGGGGCAGCTGGACTGCTCACAGCAAGATGCCACAATTCCTGCAAGGGCAAGGAGAGCAGACACACAGGAGCGCTGGGAAAATCCTGTGCTGTCCTGGGAAAAAAGCTTGCAGCTGAGTGTTTTAGCAAGTTCTGAAGTCTAACTGCAGAGATCTGAAGATAAAACAGCCCAGAGCCGCCCAAGCTCTGCCTTTAACAACAGAGGGGTCTAGAAGTACTGCCAGAAGATGTTATAAAAGGCACGTTAGGAGCAGAATTAAAGTAAACATAAACCAAAACAAACAGGAACATCTCCTGAGCAGGTAGCCTGAGAATAAACTCCTTATTAAAGCTGTTCTCCAGGCTGAATCCTCGGCTCCAAGTAATGGGGGTGCTGCCAGGTGACATCGGCTGCGCCTCTGATGCAGGAGAGAAAGAGCTAAAAATAGTGTCATGTCAAAGCCCTCACACCAACACATCAGAGGGGAGGGAAAACGGGATGTGAGGCAACAAACAGGGGCTTGTTCGAGTTTCTGGCTGGGTCCTGCTCTACAAACGTGGCTGGGAGCTGATGAGAGATGCTCCAGAGAACCTTTCCTTGCTCAGAGGGCTGCAAGCTGCAGCAGGAGGGGGAAGGATGGAGAGAGGATTTCTAGGACTCCCTCGAGGGAGAAGGGTGTGTATGATGGAGTAGGGCAGGTGGAGGTGAGATCAGGCCCTGAGCATTTAAATCACACTCAGGATTTTGCATCAGAGTTGTTCAAACCTGAGGACAAGAAAGAGCATCCTCTAGACTGAGGAGATGTTTGCTGTGAAGCATGATGTGAGAATGTGTCACCTGCTCTATACTTACAGAGATAAACTCAGATTTTAAATGCAGTGGGGAAAGAAACTGTGAAGGAAAAAAAACCCACCAAAAAATCTAAAAAAATAACAATCAGAAAATTTCTTCCTGTGCACAGCGGATGGCAAAGTGCTGCTCCAAAGATGCTCCTGCAACCAGCCACAGCCACAGTGCAGAGTTGTCCTGCTGCCATCCCCACTCCCAGCAAAAATCTCCTTCCCAGCTCCAGGGACTGATGGAAAATATGAACTTAATTTTGGGCTCTGTTTTCCTTAAATCAGCGCAGTTCCAGTAAAATCAGATTAAAATACCTCGAGTTCCTGATGTTTGGGGATATTTAAAGTCAGATCAAAGCACTTTTAACCAGTCCTTTTGGTAGCAGGTTTGATGAGAAACACAGGTGTAGGAGTACATGAAGCTGGGCCGATTTAAATGCTGCCTTGCAATGCTGCTTCTGATCCCTTAAATATCAGCTGGGGGCGGGCAGAAGGAATGAAGGGATGATGTTTTCATAGAAGAATACCTTTTTTTTTTTCTGGATGCAATTTGAGCTGCTTCCCTTTCTGCATGAGAATTTTAACTTGCTTTTAATTTACATGGAGAAAGAGACTCTCAGGCAAGGGAGAGCCACAGAGAGGTGGAGGGTAAAGTGATTTACAGACCATAATCCTTCAAGCACAGGACATTGATGTGAACTTGTGTTTGTGAGGTAACCAGCACAAGCTCCATGGCTTGTGCACAGAGACCTGAAGGTTTGAACTCTAAAACAGAGATGAATTTTGGGTTGTTTTCTGCAGAATTAGCCGGTTCTGGTGGGACTGTGGGGTGGAATCCTGGTGTGTGGGTCTGGGTGAGTGAGGAACCAGGCTCAAGGTGGGCTCAGGCCCTGGACTTGCTCCATGTTGGGTGGGAAATGCTCTCCAACCCCCCAGAGCTTCACAGGGGAGCTTTTCAGGGATTTACCCAGAAGCATTTAGCTGGGAATCCTGGAGTTTGGAGATTAGAGAACAAACCTGGCTGTAGTGGGTGAATGTGAAGGGGTTTTAGACAATTCTCTGCAGAGTTAACCCAAATCCATCAGTGCTGGTGGTGCAGGACACAGGATGCAGAGTGCAGCTATTACAGGATCCTCCCTTGAAACACTGGTGCCAGCATTTATCAGGGATTTTGGGATGACACATTTCACCAAGATCAGGGATTTTGGCATTATACATTTCACCAAGAACACTTGGTGCTCTTGGTCTCTCTCCTCCTGCATCCAAACAATACCAGCTCCATTCCAAACACACCCAAATGAAGGCAGGTTAAATTTAACCATTTGACACCACCAATTAAAAGTCGTCACTTTTATAGTTCAGGAAAATCAGTGTTTCTTACAAAGGGTTCAGCCCTGTTTGTTGACAAATGATGTGACCCCAGCAATTCATCCCCAGTGGGACAGGATGGGAAGTACTATAGGATTTTCTCTGCTGGGAGCTTTCAAGTTTTATTGTGTGCAATTAAAATGCAGATGAATAACACAGTAAAATAATAAAATGCTCCTCATAAAAGTGCCCCAGTGAAACAAAACTGTCAAAACACAAGAAGAAAAAAAACCCCAATAAAAGAGCAAATATTGCTTCCTCTCAAAACATCGTGGAAGTTTAAACAAACTCTGTTATCAGGAGACCCCAAAGCCAGAGGTTCAGTTCCAGCTTCCTGCCTGCTCATCCACAGCTCCTCAAGAAGGTCCTGTGCCCCACAGGCCCCCAGAAGTTGGGCTGCCATGCAAATCCCTGCCCCAAATCACCCCTGGGTCATCTCAATCCCCTCACCACTCCAGCCACCCACTGCTGTCACCTGGGGTTGGAGGGACACACAGACACAGCCTGCCCCACATCAACACCCTGCGCTTTTGCCAACACGCCCTAAGGTTCCTATTTGTGAACTTTTTGCATTTTTCATGTGATTTCGCTGCAAAGGGGACAATGGGAACCCTGCCAGCACCTCCTGGCTGAGGAATTGCAGCATTTGTGTGCTATATATTGTTTTAACAAAGTTACTCTCAAGTTATTTAATAAGAAGCATAAAATAAGCCAGGCTTAGGCTGTCAATTCAAGCATGGGGAAGACAGAAGATGACAGTTTTGTGATTCCCACTTAAACTGAACATGCACAGAGAGGAGAATAAAGCCAGGACACTGATTGTTATCCACCACAGGGTGGGTGCAGTGGTGGGGACATGGTGGGGACATGCTCCTGACAGCATCACCAACCACGCCCAGGTCCCCAGCCTGGCAAATCCTCTCCTGCAGATCCATTCATCATTCCTCCAAACCCCAGCTGGACTTCTACATGAACAGCAAAAGCACAGGAAAATCCTAATGATAATAAAAAGGGAACAATGTTTGTTTTGGGACAACTGATGGGGGTGAACAGAAAACAAGGCCAGTAACAGGGATGAAAAACAAACAAGATGCAGAGCCCAGACAGCCAGAAGGAAATCAGACACTAAAACTGAGGGACAGCAGCTCTCTGCAGGGCACTCCTGGAGGCTTTGAACCTCACAGCTAGGCACTCTCTGAGGACAAAACAAGGGGCAGTTTGGATAACACACCTGCATGTGGCAATCCAGGCACCTGATCCGGTGGTGAAGTAAAGAGAAACCCTGAGCTGACACTGCTGGGAGGTACCATTTTCCTCCAGCCTGGCTCTGTGCACTCTCAGGAGCGGCTGGGGTGTATTTTGGGTGGGTTTCTAAGAGGAGATGATCGTCACTACCAGACCTCACCTTGCACTGGCTTCATCCCTGGGGCTTGGAGCTGCCCTAGTGCAGCAGGTTCCAGCTCTGCACATAATTAACCATTAATTAACCATTAATGTGGGGCACAGGCAGGGCCCCGGCCTTGCGCTGACCCCTGGGACTGCTGATTGCTCCCCTGTCTTGTACAGCACAAGGGGAGCTGGAAATCTGAACTCTGAGCTGGAACTTGCGGTCAAGTCACGGCTGAGTCGAGAGCACCGAGACACCCCGGAAAGTTGACTGCTTTGGCTGACACAGCCAGTTTGCAGCCCTGTTTCTCCTGGATCTCCCCTCTCACATCAGCCCCTGTCCCCTGCAGTTCCCAAAGGCCAGATGCAGCTCTCCAGATTTGCAGCTCTCCAGATTTACAGCTCTGGAGTTTGTTCAGCGTGGAGCATCTCGGAGCAGCTCCCGTCTTCCTCAGTGGCTCCTGCACTTAGAGTTGTGATTCTCTGCTCTTTCATGCGGTCATTGAACTCCTGTTATCTCCCTGAATTAATATTAATGGCTTCCTTTAAGCTGTTCCTTCAGCTCTCCCTTCTTCCAACAACTTTTTGATGATTTTGATTCCCTCAGACTCCTTTCTTCCCCTGTCCTCGTGCTGCTTGTCTGCTCTGATCCCCAGCCTTGCCCTGAGATGGCATCGGTGGCACTTGACCCATGCAGGGGATATGGGCTCAGGGGGTTTGGGTGATGGGTGATGCTGCAGGAGGGATGAGGAGTTGGGAGTGATGCTAGGGCAGCTTTGGGGATGTCAGGACACTCACTGAAGATGCCAAGAACAGATCTGAAGCATCTTGGCCAAGGCACACCTGCCCAGTAGCTGCTGCCCCAGCAATGAGCGATCAAAGTTGTTCCCCTTCCCTCTGTCCCTCCAAATTACAGCAAAAATACTTAAATCTATGGGGAAATCCTGTTAAGCAGGTTGTTCTGCCCCATAATAAAGTCTGTAGAAGCCTTTCCAGATACCAGGGGGTCTCTCTTGCTGCTGGCACTTCTCAGCAGCCCCTGAAGTGTGTGGAGACAGATGCTGTGGTGGGGCCTGAGCTGCTCCTGAATTCAGCTCTTCTCATCTCCACCAAAATAAACTCATCTCATGGAACACTAACACAGCATCTCCCAGAGAGCAGCCAGGACCCAAATCCCTGTTTGGGGACCTCCATGGGGTCCCTTGCGGCTGGAACGGGAGCTCATGTACTGCCGAGCTCTCATCTGACCAAGCTGGGCTCTGAATTTTCTCCAGGATGACACAGAAACAGATTTTTTTAAAATTATTTTTTTAAACCCTTGAGCAATACCCAGGCATGTACAAATCAGGACTTTTGCAAATGGCTGCTTCCTGCCACAGTTCTGGGATGGAAACGGAGGATGCCGATGGGCTTGGTCCCAATTTACAGGCTTGGCAAGGTAACCCCTGCAGCCTGCTCAGCCTCTCACCCTGCCTCTGCCCAGGCCTCTCTGCAGATGCTGCTGCACAAAACCACCAAAACAGGGTGCACAGGAACAGTCCTTGGGAGGTTTTTGTCCTTGTGCAGCCCAGGAGGGGCGAAGTGATGCCAGTCCTGGTGACTGTGTTAGTCTAAATCCACCCTTTCGCTGCTCTAAAGCGTTTGCTTAAGGCAGAGCCTTCTCTGGCATCCAGGATCTCTTTCTTGCATTTTATGAGTTTTTTTCCTAATTATGGAATCTCTTTCAATCTAGCCCTCCTTTGATCATAGCTGGCCCCAGAGAGAACTCGTCTTGTCTGGATCGACTGAGAAAAGAAAGAGATGAGAGGCAGAAGTGACCTGCCTGGGATGACTAAGAAAATACGCAGCAAAGCAAAGATGTGAACACCAGCTTTGCACAGCCACAGCTTTAGAGAAACCTCAGGACAAACCTTCCTCTCTGTGATCAATCAGCACATCCTTCCAGGTAAACCACGTTTCAAACGGGACCTAGGGCTGAGCCATCAGTTAGCGCTTCCTGCGGCTGTTTTGCTCCCAGGTGGGACGAGAATGGACCATTCCTGAGGATCCAAAGGGAATTTCTGAGCCAGGACATGCTACTGGTGCAGCAGAAAGCCATCCCAGTTCACCGGCGCAGAGGACACCCCGCTCTGATTCAGCTGACAGATCACAGAGGGCTTCCTATAAAACCCAGCTGAACGAGATTTCTTCAGAAAAAGGCTATTTTCAGTGCCACTCTGATTATTTGCCCTCTGTTGTCTTCCATAAAGGATACTGCGAAGTTAATGATCCAGCCATGGAATTTTAAATAGCTGCTTCATGACTAGCAACATGTGCTCCGGATCAGCTCGAGCCTGTATTTACATATTTCCCATGATAAGTCAACATATGGTTCTTGTTTGTAACGTGGTGGAGTTGCTCTCTTCATATTATTACCTTTTTTTTTTTTCTTTCACTTCTTTTCACAATTACAGGGGGAAAAACCTTTTTCTTTTCATTATAGTTAGCCAAGGCACTGTGCAAATAAGAAGCCATTAGGGTAACTGGGAGCCTGCTAATGGCTTTGTTTTGGTTCCCACCCGATCCCGAGCAGTATTGTCAAGCAGGGGCTCAGGGTTGTGTCAGCACCGTTGGATGCAGGGGGTCACTCCTTCCCCCATCGTGCCATGGGATGGGATTTCACAACCTTTCCCTGGCGGTGGCAATCTTTGGGAAGCTTGCATTAATGCTTTGAATTTCTTCCCTTTTGAATTAGCAGTTTTAAATATGTAGAAAATTTGTACAATTTCTGTTGGGTTGGTTGGGGTTTTTTTCCGCCTCTGCCCCCTCTGTTTTCTTGCCCACATCAAAGCACTGGCTGATGACTGGATATAAACGTCCTAACTGCTCTCATGGCATGGCTGGAATCACAGGAGCTGGCATTTCCACCTCATGTGCTGTTTTCCCTGGTGCTCTGCTCCCCTAATGCCCCTCTAAACATTCAAGTCCTGAGGCTTCACCTATTTCCTTTGGGAGATTATTCCGCCTGGGAACTGGGCTCTGACTCTGAAGAATTTTTCCTTCTACTCAGTCACAAAGATTATTTCCTTTATTTAATCTTATTATTCCCACTTGAACCAGGCTAAATAATTGCCATCCTCCTGGGGTATTTACACCCCTCTCACACTTGCAGACAGACACCATATCCCACCCTTAGTCATCATTTTGCCAACCTAAACATATGTAACTCTTTTAATCCTTCCTCATAAATCAGCCCAGCCCTTTCATCATTTTTATTGCTCTTCTCTGAATCCCATCCAATTTGTTGACATTGTTCCGCTCTTTAGGTGCTCGGGGGATGGATATTCCAGGTGAAATTTCCCTGGTCACACGTTACGAGGTTAATTAACACAGCCTCCCTCTCTGATTACCTGCACACACGTCACGGGACTGAGGCTTGATGCTGCAGCCTTTACTGAGGGGAAAAGGGACCCACTGACATCCCTTGGGGTAATGGACATGGGATTCTGGGGTTGAGTCCCTGTAAACCTCAGTTATGACCTGTTTGAGCAGGTCTGGTGCTCCTGTCATCCCACAGGACTCTCAGAGGGTGATCCTGCACACGGGGCTGCTTTAGGGGAGGGATTTGGCTCAGCAACATTTGATGTTCTAGAAAGGCCAGGCAAGAATTTGAACTGCACTTTGAAAACCCACCTAAACCTCACTTTTAGCAGGAGCAGGTCTGGGACAAAGCCCCTCCAGCCTGAGGTTCCTGGGGAGGTCTTGTTCTGTCCTTGGCCCTTACAGCCAGCACACCCCAAGGTGATCTCAGCTGATGCTCCGTTGTGTTGCCTCCATGCAAAACCAGGGAATAGGGAAAATCTCTTCTGGCGCCAAAACTTAATTCGCTGATCACATCTTTGCCTTCAGCTCAGACAGAGGCACATCCTGGTGAGCCCCATCCCACTACCACACTATCAGGAGTGAGCTCCTGGTTCATGGTCCTTTCACCTCTGATGGGGGCCTGCACCCCCTGCTCTCACACCACAGACCCCCAGGGTCCTGAAGCACAAAGGGAATTCTCTTTGGATCTCAGTGATGTCACCATTCATGGACTCACAGAAAACATTTAGGCTGGAAAAGACCTCCAAGATCGCCAAGTCCTGCCTTGGACCAAATACCACCATGGCCACTAAACCATATCACACAGTGCCAGGTCTACTTGATTTTTGGACACTTCCAGGGATAGTGACTCCACTGTTTCCCTGGGGAGCCTGTTCCAATGCTTAACCACTCTTTCAGTGAAGGAATTTTTCCTCATATCCAGCCTGAACCTCACCTGGTCCAACCTGGCTTAACATTAGACTATTTGCAGACAAATAGTCCATGATAATAAATACAGCAGTGAGATCAAAAGATCCTTAAACAGCCTTGATAAAAAAATAAAATAAAAGATCAGAGCAGTGAAATTTGGTTCTGTTCTTCACCACTTCTCTCCTCTTTGGGAAGGTAACTTTTACATTTCAAAGATCCACGTCCCATTGTACGGAGGGAGCCCGGCTGAGCGCTTTGTGCTTCCTTGGTTTTGTCCAGTGGTTGTCCCACTAACCAGCCTCCCACCAAGGGAAAGGGATTTCTCCCTTCTCCTGCTGACAGCAGCTTTGCTTTGAAAGTGAGAGTTGTCTGCTTCTTAATTAGTGCTGTCATGAGCTGGTCACTCCGGGCTAGGAGTGGAGCAGAGCTCAGCTATTCACTGCCTGTGCATCCTGGGGAAGCGATTCCAGCCCAGCCTCAGCTGCAGCCACCGGGAGCTCCTGGGGATTCTCCTAATGGCCCCATTCAAACCATGAAACACATCTCAGAAGCCTTGCAAATAAATGCAGGGCACTTTATGGGAAGTGCAGAGATTGATTTGTTATAAAAGAGTTTCCTTTCAGACCCCAGGTATCCCGAGGTGCTGCACACAATAATGCGCGGGGCCAGCACCGATCCTGCTCTGCTCAGAAGCCCAAAGACTGCTCAGCCACACACACAAAAGCCATTCAGCTCTGGAGACCTCACAGCACCCATTTACTGAGGCACACGTGCAGTTATTACTCTCCCCAGGGTTTGTGTTTATTACAAAAGCACCGAAGAAGAGTCCCTGGTCTGGAGTCGCGCTGTGGGATGTGCCACAAGCCAGCACCAGTGATGGGACCATAGAACGACTCCAGCCCCGAGCTCCATCACCCTCCTGTCTCACCCATGAAGTTCAATAAAGTTCAACTTGCACACCTTTCACAACCAGACAAGTGCTCCATAAAATTCCCACCTTTTTTCACCTTTCCTACCTTGGTTTTACTTAAATAAAATTTGATCTTGAAAATACTAGCACCAAATCAAGACAGAGACTTTTTGACCTGACTCTGTTGCAGTCAGCATCTCTCCATCTCCCTCAGTGCTGATTCCCAGCTGATTGCTGGGCTCAGAAACGTGCATATTTTCCTTTGTGTGTTGATTTGAATCCACACAAAATACAGGATAACTTTCCTTTGAAGAAAGTGGGAAATCAGTATGGCAAGGAGCCTAGGTAGGTATTGAGTTACTTTCTGTAATTCATATTTTCTCTAATGAGAGGCTTTCCAGAAAGATATTCCCCTGGTCGCTCTGCAAGTCAGACAGGTACAACAACAAGTACAGAAGACGGGGCTGTGGAATCCAGAGATAGCTTTGAACCCGCTCCCAGGGTACAGAGCACTCCTGAACTTTAAAGATATTTAGATCTCAATCTGCATCTGTGCATTGTGGTTGACCATTTACCCCATTCCCCCATTATATGACATATATATATGTCTTTATTTTTTCAACAGTGATCCAGATGAAAACACAAGATGGGAACAACTTTCGACCTCGAGGCAATTTGCTGGCATCTCAGTTTTTTGACTTATGTTTGTAAAAATGAGAGGACTTCCACAAACGTGCCTAGCATATGACTTGCAGCATTTTCCTGAAAATATCACTCCGTTTTGCAGATTAGCCCAGCTCAGAACAGTTAGAAAACAAAATAAAGCACAGGGATACAGTAGGAACACATGTAGCTTGTGTGGTTCCCATGCCAGAGCACTTTATCAAATCCTACTTTTTCCTGCTAGGATCAGCACAGTAACTTCCTCAGGCTTGAGACTGGAGATGAGACAGGATCCTGAACAAACACAGGATTGCCTGACATCACTGTGATACCTTCACGGGAAGATCAGAATTTCAATGAATTTATCAAGAGGTTTCCAGGCCAGGAGGGAAAGTAATAAAGACCCATAATTCAGGCCAGAGCAGCTCCCCAAGTGCAGTCCAATAACTTACAGATCTCAGACGAGAACAATCCTTTTAATCTTTTAATGGCATTTCAAATTTACTACTCTGTGGAGAGATTTCAGTTCCTTTGGGTGAGTTCTGCCCCTGTAGCTCCACCTGCCCATGCTGCCCATGGCTGTGTGCTCCTGCTCCTTGCCTGAATGCACTTGCAAATGTCCCGCCCTCAACATTTCTAAGAATTAAAACAATTAGTTCCCATGAATTCATCATGGATACAACTTTGAAGTGCTTCTTTTGTGAGCACTGGGGTCATTCAGAGTCACTTGTTGCAGAGACTGAGGAAAGGAGTCAGGATTTGGATGGGTGGGGACAGCCAAGGAATCAAGGTGTAATTTCTACACCTGATAATCAGCTTAGGAGAAAGTGTTCCTCAGGATTTCCTGGCATCACTTGTGCTGTTAGAGTGTATTACAAGAGTGGACGATGGCATCTCCAAAATCTTTTATCTCTACAATTACATTTTCAATAGGCTTTAAAAAGACATGACCTTCCATTAATTTCCTCTCTCAATGGCAGAAGCACCCATGAAATTCCAAGCTCAGTTTGGCCCTCGAGCTAAACTCAGTGGCTCTCACAACCTGGAAAGCCTGGGCTGTGCTAACAGGGAGAAAAAAATTCTTGGAAGAGGAACTTTTCCTTCTTTTGAAGTCAGAATGGATTTGCAAGGGTCTTAAGTGATGAGGGGACAGTTTTAAGTAGAGGGGATATGTGTATAATTTTAACCATGTAAATAGTCCTTTGCAGCCTGGGAATCTTCAGACTTTTCAAAGCTTTAAGAAGTTGGCACTGCATACTTGTTAAAATCAGTTTAACCACTTGCCAAGAGGTTTAAAGAAAGACAAGACCTATTTTGCATGAATAGTAATATTACTCTGATGAATTTAGTTATACTAATGGGAGAGCTTAAAGAATATGCTCCTGCCCCTGATGGAATTTTTAAGGCAACTAATAAGGTTCTGGAGGGTGTAACCTAAAACAGACATTTCATAAAAGATTCATCCTTGAACAAAAATGTCATGAAAGCATGAAATGAAAACTAGACGACAATCAGAATTCCTCTTGAAGTGCTTTGTAGTAATTATTTTTAAAAATCCTCACAAAAGGCTCTATTCAATTGCAGAATAGCAAGTGAGGTCTGGATGGTTCAAGGCCAAATAATTTCTGCAATGGAAAAAACAGGCTTCAGTTCTTCAGTTCTGATGGAAGGTATTGTAAATGGGCATGAGCTCCAATTATTGCTTTCTTTTCCCCTGCTTCTGTGGAACATGAATTGCCCCTGCTCTGCAAAGTGGTGACCAACATCATTTGCAGCTCTAATGCCCCTGATTCCACAGCCACACCCAGCATCACAGTCTCCAGATAAGGGTCAGGGGCTTGTGGCAGCACATTTGGGGCTGGAGACCCCTCTTTGCCAGTCCCCAGATGGTCCAGTCGTGCTGGTAGATGGAGCCTGCTCCTGGCTGACTTAGAGACCAGATTGGGACTGCTGGACCCTTTCCCTTCTCCTGCCTCCTTTGTGACCTTCTGGCACCCCACAGACCCCACTACCAGCTCCTGGCTCTTCCAGCACATTGCTGGATAGTGAGAGGTGGGCATGGAACAAGGGAGGTGCTGCTCTTCCAGCCCTTGTTCTCATCCTTGCTGCAAGGAGGATGAAAGCAGCATCTCCCCATCTCTGGAGGGGGATGTCTTGGAGGGGAAGAGAGGACCAGCATGGACACTTAAGAACTATGCAGGGATGACTGGACATGAGGGAATTTAACAGCCATGGCCAGATGAGCCTCTATGATGGGATCTGATGTCACCTTAAATGACCACCATGGTGGAAGGAACACCACTGCCATGGGCTGACAACTCTGCTCTAGACGAAGACATTTTCCTATGATGGACTTGCATTTTTAAGTCATTCACATTATAAACATGGTCCGGAAAGTGTCAGCAACTGGAGAATGAGCCAGAATTTGCCCCATATCCAAGGAATGATGCTGATCCATACCCCCATGAGGCAGGTGCACACCACTTTCCTACATCAGGATTTAGTGGTGGCCCCAAGTGAAGGCGGGTGTGAGCAATGTGTGTATGAGTTGACCCTCAAGCAAAACTTGACCCAAAAGCCCAACTTCCAGCTGACCCCACTGCGCTCCCCTTGGAAACAGACCCATTCCTGCCTGCTTGGGGTTTTTTGTAGTGGTGCCCAAGCAGCACAAATGGGCGAGAATCAGCCTGGAAGCCGCTGGCAGCTTGGCAAGTGCTCACTGGTGCCTCGACATGCAGGGTCCTGCTCCGTGGGGAGCCACAGCGCAGGGCAGAGAGAGCCAGGCTTGGCTGCTGACACCTCCACCCCTCCCTCCCTGTCACCCGGGGCTGTTTCACACTGTCTGAGCTCACCACGCTTTCATCTCTTTATTCCCCTTTCTCCTGTCTCGTGCAGGAAAAGGCATTTCCCCAGCTGCCAAAACCCAGCCTTGCTCTGCGGGCGGGTGCTGGGTGAGCCCTCGGCACTGTGGGCACTCTGCACAGGCTGGGTACTGCCGTGATTTCCCAGCTGCTCAGCAGGGAAAAGCCCTTACGCATCCCTGGCACGACCAGTTCCCATCCCAGGGCGTGTGGGATGTGCTAGACACTAGCAAGTGGCCATTCCCCTCCATTTGTNCAGGCCTGCTCTGCAAGGACACCCAGCCCGTCCCAGGCCCAAAATGTGTAACCCAGCACCTTGAGAAGGGGGGCGAGCTGAGGGGCAGTTCCATCATTAGCTAAAGTTTAATTGGCAAATTTCTGCTGATCTGCAAATGGACCAAACCTGTAACAGTGTGAAGAACTCGTGACTCGGGGTCCATCTCAGGTGCAGCCTTTGGCCTGCCCAGGGTGTGCCTCTGAAGGCCTTTCCAATAAATATCCACCTTTATTCCCTCACTCCTGGCTGGTCTCTGTTTCCAGCTTGGCCTCTTTAGGCATCAGCACTACCAGTTCCCATCCCAGAGCTTGTGGGATGTGCTGGACAGCAGCACGTGGCCATTCCCCTCCATTTGGGGGGTCACAGGGTGGATCCCTGGGGAGAAGAGGAGCAGGCAGAGCAAGACCAAGAGCTGATATTGCTCACTGCACATACAGCTGTTGGTGTTTCCAGGCAGCTTCACTCCAAGCCTACGCCGTGCCTGCTTTACCCCCAGGAGCCAGACTTGCGCCCCGGCACCCCTGAAATGTGGGTGACAGGAGCGTCATTCTTCACCCAGACAATAGCAGCTTGTTCACAGCTTGATAGCAGCCTGGTAAAACTCTGAGTTTTCAAGTGTGTTTGAGTTGGGGCTTAGCTAAACAAAACTGGTTTTCTCAGCCAGGCTGAGGGATTCTCACAGGCCGTGTGCCTCCTTGTCCGCAGCTCCGACTTGCTCCCAAAATCCTTCCCCTCTCCCTTTTTGTTTATGCTGCTCACCCCTTTGGCAATTCTAATTTAGCACTGAAAATCCTCCTGCTCCTTCTTAAACTGAGGGCTGACCTGTGCTTGAGACTGTGGTGTTTGAAGAAGAATCTACTCCCCGCCAGAAGATTTTAATTTTAAGCTAAGTGCTGCGCTTTGTTTCCAAATGCTTTATTTAAAATTGCTTCAATGTGTAGCTTTCTGAAAAATTATTTCCCCTTTTCTGAGGCTTTTCTGGCTTTGGATTTTTCACTGCTGATTTTTAGGACTTCTGTTTTTTCTTTCCTGAAGAAAAACTACTCCCCAAATGATATCTCCTGCAAAAATGCCTCTGGACTTTCCTACAGATGCCTCTCTCTATGCCTCAGTTTACATAGGTGTAAAAACCCAGGGAGCATCACTTCCCTGCCTCAGAGAAGTACAGTGAGACTCAGTTAAACCAACTAATGCCTACAAAGGGATCCCGTATCCTCAGGTGGACAATCTATATGGAAAAGACACTTCTGAGAGAGTGCCCTGAGCACTTCAGGACGGAGATAGAGCAACAGGAGATCACACAGTGACTTGGCTGTGCTCCTCCTCCAGCAGCTCCTCAGTCTGTGCATCTGTTTTCCCTGAGAGACTTGTTGGGTGCCTGTAAGGGGAGAGGATGGAGGGGAGCTGGATGCCTGGATGTCCTCTGGAAGGGGACAGGGACAGAGCAGCGGTGGCAGTGCCCGTGTGCAAGGTTTGTGCTTGACTTTATGGAGCTCCTGGGCTGGTGCTGGAGGGCACGAGCAGCTCATGCAGCAGACCCTGGGTCTCCCCTTCATGCTGAGCCCCTTCAAAACCTTGGAGATGACTGAGCTGCAGTGCTCCGGGGATGTGACAGCCAGAGGAGAAGCGCTGGCAATCAAGGAGCAAGAGCCAGGGAATGCACAAGGTGCTCAGCCTGGGTTTGATACAGCTCCTGTCCCGGGGTGGGAAGGGAAGGTTTGGGATGGGGCAGGTCCTGGAGAGGGACTGGAGACTGCTGGAGGCTGATCTCCAAGCTGGAAATGGTGACACGACATCACAGGGCTGTACAAGCCTTGCCTGGGGGGCACATCCAGCACAGCCACAGGAGCCACGGTGCCCGGGGCTGTCACCAGTGCCATGGCCCACCCTGGGCATCACAGCGGGGCTCAGTCCCACCTGGAACCAGCATGTGCACTGCTGGGTTTTTATGGGGTTGCTCTTCCCTTGGGATGGGTTTTTGGAGCAGCCTGCTGTGCCTCTCTCCATGGCACCCTGATCTGCTGGGTACTGCTGCCCTCCTCTTCCTCCTCCTGATGCACCAGGAGCTCTTCCCAGGGGAAGTGAACTGTGTTAATATGCATGAACACACCCCAAAAGCCAAACCAGAGTTCCATTTTCCAACAGACAACACGCCTGCCACTCCCTGCAGGCAAACCTGTGCTGCCTACGTGATGAACACAAAGCCATGACTCTGCAAGCACGAGGAAATGCATATTTCATCACTATGACATTCCAGCCACCTACGACCAAAATAATTAATGACTGCTTAATGGCTCCAAAGGGGTTTGGTTTGTAAGGAGATGAACTTTATTCCCAGTGAAAAGAAAAAGCCATAGATCACTTTGACCTGGGATAAATAGATATTATATTATTTACTGTTATGTATTTATCTAGGTCAGTAATTTCTGAACTACTTAAATAACCTTGACTTCTGTATTTTTTACATTTTGTACAACTTTGTTTTTCCTCAGTGTTTCCAGAAATGCTTTTCTGAATTTTTTCAGCCAGAAGGAAACACTATTTTTGGTTTACAACAGTTTCAAGGGATGCCAGTGGAAAAGAAGCTAAACCAGCCCCTGTGACAGGATCCACCCTTGGCCATTGCCACACAGCATCCATGGTACCTGCAGGAATCCCATTCCTGAACAGCCAAATCCTTGGAAAGAGTAATTGGAATGCTGTGGGGTGAAAAGTGTTGCTTTGTAAAAAGCCTGAAGGAATTCAACTTATTTCCTGGGTTCAGGAACCTCAGGTTTCCCATGCTGGAGCTTTACCCTGCCACAGCACCCTCCATTCAACACTTCCCACTGTCCTTGAGGGACAGCAGAACTCTTGGAGCCATAGCCTCCCTCACTGGCATTTTAGAAGCATCCACAGGAGTTTTCCCATTTTCCTTGCACACTGGTGGTTTTTTCTTAATTTGTCAGCCTGTCTCCTGTGATTTAAGCTCTAGGCCAGCAGCCTGGAAGAGTTCAGGAAATCCCTACCTCTCTGCCAGGTGAGCCTGTCCCTGGGATTGGGATCCCAGGAAATTAGGAATATCTGAGGAGCACCACCTATTGTTACGTGCTGCAGGTTTATTGCCAAGTGTCACTACAATATTTATGAAGTGGTTTGCACTCCTGTGCTAGAATGACACATTTTGAGAAGTCATAAACAAATCATCTTTTCAAGTGGAATTTAAAGCTGTTTTGCAGCATTGTGTTTTCTCTAGCAGCCCCATCACTTTTAAGGCAGAAACATTCAAAATTCAAGTCCTGCAAGTGCACTTACTACTCCTTTACTACCATGAGCATCAGTGTTACTCAGCTGGAGAACAGGACTAGATCCCATCTCACCGCTGGAACCGCATCCATCCAGCCCTTTCACAAGCTCTGATTTTAAACTAAGCTGTATTTCTCCTGACTGGGCTGTATTTGGGAAGATATTTAAGGACCTTGTTTCCCTACAACACATCCTACATTTCATCCTACATTTGCAAAGTGAATTTGTGCATTTCCCCAAAAAATTCCTGGAGCATTTCACAGCAATGACAGTCAGAACACGAGTTCCTGGGATGAGCTGTGCTCTCCAGGCACATCCTAACCTCTCTCCACCATGATTTTTCATGATGCCTGCTCTTCCAAAGTGCATTTTACCCAATTTACTCCTCTGCTCCCAATTCCACTCTTTTCTCCAGTGCCTGCTGAGCAGGATTGAGACCTGGTGGTGCTTTGATAATTTTCAGCCAGCTCCACAACTGGACATAAACACTCACAGGGGTTCAAGCAGCACTGAGCAATCTCAGCACTTAACTCCAAATACAAGGTGAGCCTTGCTGGAAAGTTAAAGTTATCAAGAAGCTCTTAAAAGGCATAAAAGGCATTTAAAAACTAAAATATAAACTTCAAACAGTCACCATGGGGACAAAATATTCAAGTGACAGTTTAAGCTGTCAAACATTAACTTCTGATATTTTTATTGCCTTCCACTGGCTACCTTTGGCACATCACCCATCCCGCTAATGGCTGTCCTGTTATTAATGATGGATTTCATGGTCATTAACTTGAGTTCAGCAAGTCACAGATGACTTTATTAGGCGTGACTTCAATAATCACCATTTTAATTGCACAAGCTGTCCTCTATGCCCACCCTGAAAACGTGAGCTATTTTTAAGTTGAAGCAACATTATCCTTTCCACTGGGCATCATCACACAGGGCAGTCTGCCAGAAAAAAAAAACCCTAAATAAAATGATTCAAGGTAAAAGCTCACCCATTTCTGTGCTGCTTTGAGGTGCAAGCCACATCTGATAAGGCAGAAGTGAGGCCACAAGAACCACATTCTGCTCAAGGTTCTTATAAAAAGACTAATGGAGAAAGGAAGTGAGATGGGGCTCAGCTGACAGACTGGGTCAGGCTCTGTCTGCTTCAAAAAATACCAGAAAAAGCCTTTTACAGCAACCCTGTAATGAGTGGCTGTGCCCACCCTACAAGGCTGACAGGAGCAGGTCATACCAGGAGCAAACATCACGTTGTCCTGCTGAAAATTCCCCCATCCTCACACAACTGCAAACCCCCAAGGTGTTGTCCAGGATGGACAAACCAACCCTCTTGACTGGGTCTGGTGGGAGAGAAGTGACCCTCTCTTGCCAAGAGAAGTGGGTTTAAAACTAAATCTGAAGCAAGAGATTTTGGAAGGTGGAAGGTGTCCCCGCCCCTGGGAGACTGGAACTGGATAATATTTAAGGTCCCTTCTAACCCATTCTATGAATTTATGATGATTCTACACTAGTCATGCACTTGGCCACCACCTTTGGAGCTGGCTTGTGCCTCAAGGGCAAAGCAACATCTCCCTCTGCATCATCAGCGCTAATAAAACAAAACTGTTCTTAGCACTCAGCCTCTCGGGGTAAGAGTTTCCCTCCCCTGATCAAAACCAACCCTTCCAGACCTGGATTTCCATGGGGATAGGTGACCTGTGGTGAAGGACACCCCCTAGCACTCTGCCCTCACTCCTCATCTGGAGGTAGCGTGACTTCTTTCAGCCACCAAAATTGCAAACCCAAAAATAAACTCATGCCCTACCCAAAATTTGAACAAGCAAGAGACCCACCCCCAGACAAACCAGAAAAATACACTTCTGAAAGTCCATATTTTTCCTACTGCACTGTGACCGACCCGGAATACGATTTTTGTGAAATTTCAAATTTGGAAGTGCAAGAAAAAGTGGATCAATATCCACCAAACTGGATTCTGTGCCAAGCTGGGCTGTATGGCTGGCATGGACAAATTCATTTCTGCATGAACTGTGTTAAAGCACATTCACATCCCCAGGGCATGCAAATGCGAGGTTACCATGCTGCAGCTGACACCAGCCCTGATATAATCCTCAGCTCTCAAAAAAACCCCAAACCCAAACCTAAAAAACCCCCAAGAACTAAAGCACAGCCATCCCAGGTCAACAGATCCTTCCACAGGCACAGGAAGCCTTCAAGGATATTCCACAGGATCACAGGCTCAGATCTCTCATTCAGTCACAGCTCTTATCACTCCTGCATTTTGCAGACCCTTCCTGATAACTTTTACTGCACAGTTTAAGAATATAATATAATGTGATAGATAATTGTGTTAGCCCTGCATCCACGAATGGCTTTAACTTGCAGCTTGTGCTCAGTAATGAGTGTCAAAGTACGTGTTAATAAAAAATTAAATCACCAGAGAGCAGTGTCAGGATACACGCTTGAGTAACCTGATGCTGGTAAGTTTTCATGTCATGTGAACTGCAATGTACAGTAGCAAGGAGCAGGCATTCCTACTCCCTTTGAATTGTACAGATGTTTTGTGCTCCCAGAGAATATCCTAAAGAGAGATGCACGTTCTTAGTATGTATCTATTATAACATTATTAGCCACACTCCTAATTAATCCTTAGGAATTCTAGGCATTTTTCATTTAATTCTTAGCAGAGGAAAGGGGAAAAAAAGGGTTCCTGAACAACTATTTGTGTCGTAGAGTTCATAAATGGGCCCATCACCCTATACCAGAACTGCTATAATTTTATCGGAATGAAAACCATTCTCTTTGATCTCCTCCAGTTCTTAAATCCAGCAGTTGTGTATTCAAACATCAATGGAAATGTGGTTTCAAGCTTCCTCTTTCATTATCTTTCTCAAAGATAAAAAAGAGCAAAAGAAAAAAAAGTTCTGAGCTTTAGAGATGAGGCAATATTTTTACAGTAATTTCTTTATCTGATTTCATCCTGTTTACAGAAGCTGCTGTTTGGAACATCTCATCCCCCCCTCCCCATTTTCGAGATGGCTTTTCTCTAAATAAACGTATATTAAAAAATAGAGCAGACAACAAAGTCAGCTTCCTGCTTGCTCTTTATTGTAAAGGAGATAAGGTTGCTAAACGCTGTGTTATCTGACTTTGGTTCGGTGCGTGACCTACATGGATCAAGATGGAGATTTAATGATTAAACTTAACTCCTTTATCTTCAGCAGAGGGGGAGGGGGGTAGGAAAGAGTACCCAAACAAACTGCTTATGTTCTGGCATGATAGAATTACAGTTCAGCACAATAATTAACTGTCTGACACATTCCTGCGAGGCTGCAGATGTCAGTAATGGCTCTGAAATGCCCCCTCTGTTGTCATAACCCAGCAGCCAAAACACGCACGTACTCTACAGGATCAGGGTTGGCAAAATGCATTTCATCCCTGCTCAGCTGATTCACACAGACCACAGGTGTGTTTCATGCTTCAGGTACCACTGATAGACAAATTTAGTAGCAAATTAAGTTAAAACAAAATGCATCCTTAATCTATCAAACCCACAAAAGCATTTAAACCTCTTCCGTCCAAGGCCCTGGACTCCAGTCTTCCTGTTAGCTTCTTTACAGCTCTTGAAACGTATTTGAACCTCTCACACCCAGATAACACAGCTCATTTCACCAACCATTGCACATCCGGTGTCTCTGAACAGCCCAGAAGATGATTCCCAGTCTCCTCCTCCTGCACCCTATCAAGCTCCTCGCAAGTAGATCCTAAAAATCTTGAATTAATCTGCTACAAACAAACTTCAAAAGGTCTGGCACTTCAGTTTGGATGGCTTGTAAAAACTGCACCTACCTATGTGTACAACACTTGTGCAAAAAAATTAATGACTGGCAACGAAACCCAAAAACTCTCCAAGCCCAACGCGGGTTCACCACGGGGCCTCCTGGGTTTTGTACAGCTCAGACTGTGGACGCTGGCAGTGGGGGTTATTTTTGCATGAAGGCCACATGACATGCAGCAAGTTTAATGAAGTTTGTTCTTAGCATTATTTCAAACCTCCAGGGCTGCTGTCACCCACGTGGATCAAAACAGCAGGATTTATTTGCATCAATTCCCACTGGAAACAACAAGCAGCAGCCACGAGCCCCAGCTCCTGCAAGATCCAGAAAAGCAACATGCTCCCTGCAATTCCAGCAGCAAAAAGGTGAGGACATCAAGGGCAGAACTCACTCCCCACCTCGGAGCACCAAAGTTCATAAAAGCAGAGAACAAATTTAGGATCTTACCTTCTAGAAAATCCCCACAGAGCTGCAAGACCAGCTGTTTCAGGTGCCAGAGGAGTTTCCCTGCCAGAAGTCCCAGGGCAGCCCCAGCAGCACTCACAGGCTCCCCTCTGGGAGCATTTACCTTAATTAATGAACCCACAAGGGGCTGAGAGAGGAATTTCTGCCCCCTACTCCTCCTGAAGGGTTGACATCAAACCTGGCTGCCCCTACCTAGGTGGGGCTGATCAGTATTAAGAGGTTCACAGGAGAACTGTTTTTTCCCTACCACCTCCTCCCATGTTGGAGTGGAGTGGGAAGAGTGAGGTTGTTGTGCTGCTGGTGGCACTTCCATTCTCTGATAAGCAGCTTGAGTGAAGGCTGGAGTTATTTTATCACTTCCCAGAGCCTTTTTTTCCCTATCTTTAATGGACTTCCTATGTTCCCCCCCTCCCTCTGACCAGCTAATAGTACAACATCCCAAAAATCTGACTGGGAAACCAAATGCCAGCTTAATCCTATAGACTATTCCCAAGTAAAAGTTGCAAATAAAAAGGAAGGAAGCAGCTTACAAACAATTCTCAGCCCTCATCAGGGGAGAGAATTTCATCCTGGAAGGATGAAACCAAATCCCACAAATGCTGTCAGGGCCAGAAACGGAGCTGCTTCCAGAAGATGCTCTGTAGCTTGAGGGGGGGTGCTCAGTGAGGTTTTGTTGGCCTCTGCATCACCTGGTATTGGATCATTGTCTGTCTTGTGAGCAGATTTAGATTCCTATGGACAACCACCACAGCTTGACATTGGAGTGCTGAGGAATCAATGAGATGGTGATGGGAAAGCAAATTTTGGTATAAAAATAAAATAGAAAAGAAAGAGGGGATAACACTCACTGGTCACTCTCTTGCTCCCATGATTTTCTAAGGAAGTGTGGGAAGAGGAGTGGATTTAGGGGGATAGCCTGGATGAAGAGGTGCTGTGGTGAGCTAAAGCTGCCTTGGACTGGGAGATGGGAAGTTAAGAGGATGCTCAAGTCAAATGTCAGGGACTTGAGTAATACATGGAGTAGCAAACACAAACTACCTTAGTATTTGGGGACACCTGGCCTTGAAGCTGATTCAGTTCCTAAATGTTTTAATAAGCATCCTAAAAATTGCAGCATGAGGCGTTTGGCAGGGGAGAGCCAGAGATGGGGAGCAAATCAGAAGGATTTCCATGCTGCCACAAGAGCCGTGTTGCTTGGCAGGCTGATGGATTGGGGCTGTTGTATGAAATAAAATGCAAAACAATTAAATGGCATGTGACTGCAGGAGGGGGTAGGTTTATTTTGCAGGATTTGCATCAACATTTTCTTTGGTTCCCATCCAGGTGGCTCAGCACCCCTTGGAGTCACTTAAACAAACCCAACTTTGAAAGCAAAACTCTGTCAGAAGTTCTGAGTCTCGCCCAGGTCTGTGTTCGCACCAGGGGGACGGCAAATCCCACACGAGGTGGTTGCAGGGGCCACAAATCTTCTCTGAAGGTCTCTGCTCTCCTCACACACCTGAAAAATCTCATAGGAGTCCTCATGTGGTTTTTAAGCCTTGTGATGGAGACTCAACACAGCCTCGTGCAATCCAGTGGGAAGGTTTCTGGGCAGGGCTGTAACGGAGAGATGACGCCCAGCTCCACCTTCTGTCCTTTGGGAAGTTTAGAGGAGATGGTCAGAGCAGGGATTTTGGCCAGCACACTCTGAAAGAAGGGTTTAGGGGGTCCTAATGTTGGGTCCAGATGTGACCCCCTTTCCCTGATGCTGAGCAGTCGATGGATGATCTGGGGCTTGACTTCAGACTCGTGAGTGACAGGAGTTTTGGTGCATAGATAATAACCTGGTGCATATTAAAACCCAGCTCCATGTTTGTTCCAGCAGATAGTTATGGTTTATCTATTTTATGGCATGGTTTGCAAGTGCGGAGCAAACTTTTTGTTCTGTAAATTTCGGAGCAAGCTGCTGGCTCACACTAATAACAACATTTGGGGCCTTGTGATTATTTTATTTAGGGCTATTTTTGCAATTAACCTCGTCCCTAAAAGCCTTTCTCTTTTGATGAGGTTATTTTCATATGGTGCAAGTTGAAAGGGGGGTGAGACAGCTACACACACGTATTATAATCATATTTGAGCCATTTTTGTGCTTCATCTGTTTAATGTCATCTGCACTGCCAAAGCAGCCAAGCTCCTTCAGGGCAAGCTGGGTAAAGGGAACCAGCATTCCTGATTTTCTGTCCCTGGAGCGGCTCTGAGAGCAGGGCACTGCTGGGGCAGGCTCAGCTCTGCTGTCCCCATCCCTCAGTGACCGTTACTTTTCCAACCCCGTGGCAACCTCACGGTAACCTTTAACCACTGTCAGCTGCCGCATGTGTACAGCAGCCTCGGTGTGGAGGGAAGCAAACTGGAATTTGGTTCAGGATTAAAATCACAGCTTGGGTTTATGCAGCACTTTGAGAGAGCTATGAGCCCAAGGGCAAGAAAGTTTTATCCAGTAAATAACTGGAGTGAGGAAGAGTTTGAACAGAGGCAGGTCCTTCCTTGCTGCTGGAGTCAGACCCTTCCTTGGGAGGCAAACACCACTCTCAGGCTGCTGCTGCTCCAGCTGAAGTTTCCAAGCCTAGATCCTTTTCACACATATGTGATCAAGCTGTGGATGGGAGTCAGCTCCAGCCTTCTGGAAAAGATGCATGGAGGGGTGTGTGGAGGGGGAGTTCGCATCACATGTTCTGGTTTGGACCTTTCCACTTCTCAGTTAATAAACAAATGTAAGATGGTGCCTCCAGAAGTCCCTACACCTCAAAGTTGCAAGTGGGGGATGAGAAGAGGCTGGAGTTATGGGATGGGTCTCCCCTTGCTGTCCTGGTTCAGGAAGCTATCCAGAAACTTGCTTCATCCTGAAGCTGCTTGGAGGAAAAATAATTCTGTAGAGGGAGGGGGCAGAGTTTAATTTTGCCTCCAGACCTGCGTGAACAAGGTGTGTTTGTCCCCACAGGCACTGCAATCTCCTTTCTCATCACCTCTGCCTTCCTCTTTACTGCTAAGGCAGCACTGACAGTTGAGCAGTTGTACTTCAAAACACATCACCAAACTTCATTTTTCAGGTCCTTCTAATCTTTCTTCATGTTCCCTGAGTACACACAGGTATTTAATGTCCTAAAACTGCAATTGAAGCAATTATTTAACACCGAGGCAAATACAGGTGTTAGCACCCTTCCAGAGCAGCCCTTGGTGCATTTGCTTAATGCTTTTAATTACAGCTGTTAATATGACAGATTGATTAGAAGTTTGACAGCTCCTGTTTAGGTTGGGATATTCTGGTACCCAGCAGATGCTTGGAAGCAGCATTCTGCCCGGGACTCGGTGTTACTGAGTCAAGCCATATCCTAGGGCATTGCAGCAGATTAAAATGACCTATTTCTTCTTTTCAGTGGGGAGTTTTTCCTCCTTCACCTCCCATTGTGAATGTGGATGTATGAGCAACAAACAGTAATGGGAAAGGAAATGCAGAGAAACCACACAAAGATTTACTGGGGCTTTAACAAAATATTATCATTCTTAATGTTTGTCGGCATGTGGCAATTTTCTTTGAACCGGGGGATAGTTCAAATTCCTTCTTGCTTTGAAGACTTAATTTTCTCCCATAAAAATTATGGAGACTGTCTTGGATAATTTTAGGACTTAGGCACACTATTTGCTGAGCTCAGGCATGTTTTGCACTGTGTATATTTTATTTGCCACCTGCCAGCTTGTGTCCATATTTTCCCAAAGTCCTGGGAAGAGGTCCTGGACAAATCCTGAGCAAAGGCGTGAGCTCTGGCCCACCCCCTGTGCTGGAGGTGCGTGGCTCAAGCACGCAGGGCAGGCACAGCTCCTTAAATAACATTTCCAGGGACAGTGAAAGCGCCAGCCCTGCACACAGGGACACCTGTGAGTAACTTTGCCACAGGCCACGTGGCAGATGATGAGCGTGTGACAAGGTGTCTGTCTGGCTGCTGATGCAGAACCCCTCCAAGCTCACTGTGCATTGACAGGCAAGCGAGGCGTGAACATAAAGAAATAGAATCATGGAATCATTAGGGTTGGAAAACATCTCCAAAATCATCAAGTCCAACCTTCAATGTCTCTGTTACTCTGGTTAAAGCTGGGCCAAGACTTCAGCCACTCTCTGGCTTGGCCATGGAAGAATGGACAGGAAAGATTTGGAGGTGACATGAGGAATCATGTGTATCTCTGGGGATTATTACCAAGTAGAAGATGGGGATGAGGCGTGAAAAAGCAAGTCGGTGTAAATCACAGCTCTCTGCTTAGGAGGGGAACACACTGACAAGGGCCAACAGATGAAACCCGAGGCAGACAAAGTCAAAATAAAGCCTGTAGACACAGCAGTCATTGTGGAGTGTTTGTCAATGACTGTTGTGCCTGTGCTTGTGTCTGCAGACGGTTAAGTAGAAAGGGATTGTTGTCTTTACTCACACACATTCCCTCGCCCTGAGTTAACTTCCTCGGGCAGGAGAGTGCCCAGAAATAAACTGTCATAACCACCAAGTCAAACTGCCAAGGGGTGGTGAAGTGTCCAGCTCCAATGTCTTCAATCAGGACCGGTTTCCTCCTTTGAAGATATGCTTTTGCCAAGCACAAGTTGTACCTCGGTCAGGCGCCAGTTATTGCACTTGATACGGATGAAATCTAATGGCCCACGAAATAAAGGTCAGCAGAAAAAAAGATTATTGAGTGGTTTCTTCTGGTCTCAAGTATATGAATCTGTGAAAGGTTGGCAACTCGTACCCGCCGTCATGGTGTTTGTCATGGTATCCTTTGATAACGGGATTAGGGAGCACCAATATTAGTTCAAAAAAGCTGCTGAAAAGTCCCTGACATTTGGTCATTACTAGTCTTCAGTCACTATTGATTGGTGTCTGTGCTGGAGGCAGTAATCCAGCACAGGGAGGGATCCAGGGTGGCTGCAGATAGGTCGGGGATCAATACGGAGCTGCTGACGGGGTACTGGCACTGCTCTCTCTGGTGCTTGTGGTGGGACCCTAACCCTTGCTGCGGGTATTTTAACAAAACAGTCCTGATTTTTGTTTTTTAGCAGATTATCTTGCCAAGCAGTTTGGCAGCATTCTCATTTCTGCAAGCAGAGGAATCACCATTTCTCTTCTCCCAAAGTCTTTGCTGTAGGAAGCGACCGCCCTGCCTGGAACAGAGCTCCTGAAGCATGAATATTTCATGGGACTGGTTTTGGGGAGATTACTTATGGTTGAGTTTTCATGGCCAATAACTAGATTTTTGTGACTATCAGCACTTCTTTGGTAATTTAAAATTTACTTGAAAGGGAAAGGAAGCAAACTGAGGCTGGATGGGTAAAACCAAGGTCTTGTGCTCCTACAAATACCACGATAAAATTGTATTGGTTCATAAGGATACTTTGAAATATTTAAGAGAGCATCAGCAGGAAGTATATACACATGTATATGAATAAGACCAGCATTTTGTGAAGTGTGTGGGAAGAAGAACATTTGGGAGTCAGCACATTTCTTACCAACCACATTAAGTGCACCCAAGGGTGAATTTTTTATTTATTTGGGTTTTTCTTTAGAACTCCCCCCTACAGAGCTTTGGATTTCTGAACATGAAAAATAACAACAAACTTTACAGACACACAAGTCGCAACACCCCCAGCGATGCAAAGAAGGTGCTGAGCCTGCCCAGCCCCAGTCTCTGGACACAGCTGAGGAAGGCTGGTCCCAAAAAGCTGAGATCTCTCCCCAGAACAGTCAGACCTGCCTGGACCTGGTAACTGGGGTGGTTGTAAGCTTTTCCTGCTCTTCCATGAGCCATCCCACCATAACTCTCCCATGGCAGCGAGATACTTGTTTTCAAGGTGAGCATTCCTATTTAATGGGAAACATCTTCTTTGTGTGGAAATCGGTTTGAAACATCCCTGGGCTTGAGTGGTGCAGAAAGCTTTGACAAAATATTAGAACTATGTTTAGCTCCTTGGATATATCAGCCTTGCCAGAAATAAAACCATTCTGATAAGCTCTCATTTGGAGAAATTTCTCATCTCTCTCTTTGCTCCCCAAACAGAATAATTAATAAACCAGGAATACGGGAGACTCCACTGGCATCCCAAAGAAGCCTCTCCCTTGCTACAAGAGGATAGATTCTCTCAGTCTCTCCTAGAGGGATTACTCCACTTTCAGAAATCAGCAAATAGGTCTTTTTTCCAGGAACTTGGATCAGATTTGGCCTGAAAGTGCAACCCAGGAATCGGTCACAAAACATAAGGCAAAAGCTCTGCAGGTTCTGTCCGAGGGTAGGATAGTCAAATTGCCATTTTCCCTTCCTCAGTGGTGTGTGGATGGTGCCAGTGGAGCTTCTCCTGCTGGCCAAGGATGAGAAGTGTCACGAAAACAGCCAGTCTGGCTCCTCCTGCCTTTCCCCGGCAAACAGCCAAGATCAAGCTACTCTTTTTTTCCCCTCAGTCTCTCGCTTCCAGGGTATTTTGCCTTCTCATTAACTAGTCGATGGCCTGGCCCTGTCTTGTCCAGGTTTGTCTCCTCTCCTTACATCCTGTTTGGGATGAAAACCCCTGTCTGGGCATCGAGGTCCACGGACAGCTCACGAAAGTGACCCTGAGATCTTCCTGACCCTTGCTGCGTTTGCTCATTTCCTTCTCAGCTCTCTTTCTATTGCTTTTCAAATTAAGGTGCACAGGAAACCAGAGCAGTTTCTGATCTCTCCTCCACCTAAAAAATTAGAACATCAAAACCAGTTTTACCAGCAATAAACGAAGCTACTTTGAAAAGTGAGGCAAAGGGATCTATCTGGAGTCAGTAAGACATTGTTAGGATCTCTTTGATCGGGAGCCTTAAATGAAAATTATCAAATGGCGCTTTAAAACATACACCCTTTTGTTTGATTAGCCTGCTGCAGATAACCTTTATTAAACCTGATCTAAAATTACAGCCATGCACTGGTGGTTCTTTGATGCCTTGGCTGTTTCATTTCCTGTTTATACTATGATACATGTTGCACTAGGAGATAAAGCACTTCTGAAGGATATTAAGACATGAAAGTCCCTTGGCTATTTGCTGGCACTGTTTTGATGTTTTCTTGCTCTCTAGAAATTAGCATATCCTTTTCAAAGACTGCCTCTGATGAGAGTAATCCTTTGCCATGATGTATTTGCTAAAAGTCATAAATGATAGTATATTGTGTAAAGAAATGACACATAAAAGGGACGATGCTAGATTATTGATAATGAGGCAACTTGTGCAACTCTGCTTTTGGCTTTTATAAAACACATTTTTGACACCATAAATACATTGAGCTTATATTAATGAGGATTTAATACTTCTGAGATTTTAGAAACTTGCTTAGAACAACTTTTCAAAAGAAGGTTTTTTTGGGAAGTTTAATGTTTTCACTAATTTTGATAAGATATTCTGTTAAGCACGTTTTGCTGCCTTCATAATGAGGAATGATGGAAAGGTTTTTAGCATGGCTTTGCCAGAATTAAACTGTGCTGGAATATTTATTTTATTAATTTGTGTAGAGTTTATTGCCATAGAAATGAGGCTGATAATTATAGAAATTTGCAACAAAACGTTACCTTTCAGAAAAAAAAAGAACTTTGACACACATAAAAGCAAAACATAAGGATCTCATATCTGAAGGTGTAAATAAGTATCGCTCCCTTGAGGCTTTGAAGTGACATTGATTTACATCACCAAAAGATCCATCTCCTGTTGTCACTAACAAATGACCTGAGCATTTTCACAGGAGAGAAAGCCATGCCTGGATGACCTAGAAAATAAGGACCAGGGTGTTGGGATGATAGAGGGGCAAGGAAGAGCAACCAGGGCATGGGGGTCTTGATGAGCCTCTTTTCAAAAGCACTTTTTTGGGACTTTTCAGAGTGCTTTGCATGCCACAGTCTAAGTTAGACTATAACATTTCTGTAACTGTGTGAAAATCATCATAATATTTCCTGAGTTGTGTTTGCACAGACACTCTTCTATCATTCACATAGTGGTGGCACAAGATCTGGGCTCTGATGGAGGTGGCATGGGCCAGGTGTGGTGTGGTGACTTCCCAGGAGTGTGACAAAGGTTTACACTTTGCCTTACAGAAAATGGGTTTTTTTCTGTCGACAGACACAGAGAGAAGAATTTTGTATTTTCCGAACTGGAGGACCCAAGTTACACACCTGAGGCCAGTGTGTAACACCTGAGGACGAGGATTTCTGTACCTGAATTTGTAAACAGAAATTTGCAGCGACTCTGAATACCTGAACTCACCCTCCCAAAAATCCAGTCCCTTATCTATGCACCTTTATGTGGAGCTGAGCCCTCACCTTAGATATCCCAGGTTGATAATCCTGCCCTGGGGAACCGAAGATCTCATCTGACACCCATTGAAATCAATGGAGCAATTGACTGTGGGCGGCTGCCCCAAGGAGCCCTGAAGGCATAAAGGTCACAGCCAGCCTGGAACAGAGGCAGAGCCCTGCTGCCACTGATGCCATGATGATTTTTTGCTTTTCTTTTATACTCCTTTTATACACTCTTTTATATAGCTTTATATATTCTTAGTGCTTTTAGCTTACATAGTTTTAATTCTTTAAGTTTGATAACTCCTCTTAGACCTAGTATTTCGTTAAGTTTAGAGACCAAACATTCTAAAAACCCCAGACACCGAGGGCCTCTCCAGAACACATTCTGTAAACAAAGCCAGGCCCAGCCAGGGGAAGGTTCCTCGAATGAGGGGTCTCACCCGAGTGTCTCACTGGGGAATCTTTGATAGATGTGCTAATTAGCAAGGCCTATAATTGCACACACATCACATCGTGGGGGGCCATTTCTCCGGGGGGCATTTCAGGGTGCATTTCATTGCGCCTGAGGATCCTTGAATAAATACCGAGGTAAAAACCCTTTTCCCTCTTAACTGTGTCCAGCTCTCTTAATTTTAAGACCAAAATAAGGCATCACCAGCAGTGCCTCCCAGCAGGCACCACCATGGACCATTTAGAGTTGCCACCATGCTGATCAGTGCAGAGCACTGCTCCTCATCTCTGTGCACCTCACCAGCTTGGGGCAGGAGCTGGAGTTTTATGAGTTCAGGTAAACTGGAGCAGGAGATGAGAGGAAGGAGCAATTGGAAAGGCAGAGACAAATTATACCTTCAGTGATGAAAGCCACCTTGACTGCAGCAGGGCTAAGACACTGCCAAGATGATTGCCAGTTAAGCATGTATTAAGCAAATATCTCTCCTTCCTTCCAGCTAGGCCTCCAGTGGAATTGCCTTCTCCTACAATTTACTGGATTGAAAGTGCATTGAGTGACAAAATTACTTTTTTAGAGGCTGCGAAAAAAAAAGAGAAAATCACAAAATACTTGAATTCTCCTGACAATTCAAGAGAAAAAGACTTTTTAAAAATTGATAGTGTTTTTTCTGTATCCTTGTCAGGAAGGCTTTCAACTTCTCTCTTGGAAAGCAAAGACATGAAGGAGGTGCTGGGAAAAGGATTTCTGCATGGGCACCTGCTGTTATTACTGCAAGCAGTGACAGGGAGCGGAGGCATTTAGGATTAGTCCCTAAGAAATGGTGATTATCAGGACTTCTTTCTGCAGGACCTTTGCTCATTGGTCTACGTGCCAGCCAGTAACAGGATTTGCACGACTCCAGCCAGCTGCTTGGGGAATGTGTCCCATTCCAGTGCTTTACCATATGCCATGGAGCATTCACAGCAATGAGCATGACTCATGAGATCAGCTCACGCCTGTATAAGGTTTTCTGCAAATTTGGGATGATTTAACTAAAATACATGCAAGGCTCACTCTGAGCTCATGTTCTAACCCAAATAAAAAGGAGTGAAGAAAGGCAACAAGCAGAAATTGTGTGGTGTCCCCAAAGCCAAAGGGCTTGGTCTTCCTTGGAGGTCCTTGACAGCCTCCTGCCGTTGTCCTTGGAGCCATCCATAGGTCTCCATGGGTCTGAGGCAGAGGAATCCATCCCTGCCTGGCTCAAGCGACCCAAGAGGCAGCTGTGATCCAGGCCAGACACTCCCTGCAATGACGGCTCCTTCCAAGAGCCTCCGGCCCCGCCAGCACGCGAGCAGCGGCGGCCAAGGGCTCTCCCTGCCAGCATGTCACAAGACGGGTGAGTCACGGGAGGAGCACGAAGTGTTGTTCTCATAATGGAGCTTAATAACAGCCGGTGTCAAGGTAAAAGCACCTGTAAATGAGGTGGCTCAGAGCTTTACAGCCTGGCAATGGCACTGCTGGGCAGCTCAGATCACTGGGCTCTGCTCCCTCTCCATCCGTGTCGGGTCTTGTTCTCAGAGCAGCTTTTTGATGTGTCATTGCCACAGGATGGGTCGTTCGCAGGGCAGTGCTGATAACCAGGCAGATAACAAGCTCCTTCCTCTCCTCGGAGTGCAGGCTTGATCGGTGGGTGACAGCCAATGTGAACAGTGAGGAAGCCGAGATGTGTGCTACCTGGGCCACCTGCAGTGAGCACACTGTAAAGCTGGGCTGGTCCAGAGCAATGTGTCCATGCGATCCACCTGGCACTGCAGCGGCCCTCTGGAATTCCATAGCTGGAGCACAGCTGGCACTTCTGAACAGAGATCATCAGGTTCAGCCCTGGGGGATGGGCAGGGAGACCTCGGTGGGCCCTGGTGTGCCTTGTTCGGTGGGGTGAGGAAGAGGATGTTGCAGTCACTGATGGCCCCCTCTTGGCCTGACAGCCACGGTGATTCTAAAATGTCACCTCCTTCTTTCCACCCCTGGCCTCAGTGACCGTGGGCTTTCCCAGTCTCCAGCACTTCAGTAGCTGCTCTCCCAGGCTGCTGGTTCCACTCCACATCCTGTGAGGGATGTCCTCTGCCCAGCTGTATTCTACACAGCTTAATTCCTCCTTCCAACAGCAAATCCCTCTGTTCTCCCCATCCTTCCACTTTATAGCTTCAGGGAAACTCCCCTTCACTTTCCTGGCATCCAGGTAACACACCCAGGTGCTGCCATATTCACTTGGAGCTTTCCAGTCAGGCAGGAGGTCCAGGAACAGCAAGAAGGCATCACCAGATAACCATGGCTAAAACTGCCCATTCCAGCACCTGAGTGAAGACATCTGCTCATTTTCCTGCCCATTTCCTGGAGCTGACAATGCCCTTCACTCCTCCCTGGCATGCTCAAGGTTGCATCCCAAGCATCCAGACACTATCCATGAGAATTGGTGCAAAATGTGACCTTTCCCTTTGGAGTTCCTCTGGAAACCCACCCAGCACACACTTCTCCTTTTGTTTGTCTCCTGAGCATCATTAGGGTTTGATAATGATCTCAGAGGTGCTAAGCTGATAATCATCTACCTCAGCTACTCGGAACACTTTGTCAGGCACTCTGGTAATGAAAACACAAAGTGCAAAGATATCCCCTTCCCAAGGTAATGGAAAACCTGAGTGGAGATTGACATTAGAAACAAGATAGGCGGAGGGAGAAGCCAGCTCAAAAGGAGGAACATCTGGTTCCGTTTTTCTTTGTGAAATTATCTCACACTGACCAAGCAGTACCTTCTCTGAAGTATATAAACGCTGAAGACACACACACATGGTTGTTATCAAATGGTATTGTGCAAAATTAAATTGGCTACTTTATGGTGAAATGGAGAAGGAAAGCAGGCATTTCAAACACATGCGTGTCTCTCAGCGAGGTCTGGAAGCGATCACGATGCAAGGATGGCTACTTTAAAATATCTACAAATAGTTAAGGCCATTCTGCGAGATGAATAAACTGGGGCTGAATTTAATAAAGTTATCAAGGCCATAATAACACAGGGGCCAGTGCCTGAAACTAATAAGTGGTTTGGTGAGCATGAGATAGCTCATATGTGCAAAGCATTCCTCCAGCGCTGACTTGCAGAGGTAAAACACCAGGCCAGATTCCTCTAAGCTTACCCAGATGTGCTGAACGTCTGCCCTTTGGCCAGCTGGGCTGGAGGGGCATATTCAGCACGTTTTTGGCCAAGGGACAGTCACAAGCCCTTTGCTGGACAGAGAGGGTGGGTGCCCCCAGCAGGCACGTTTTTGCCCTCAGCACATGTGCTCCCCATGCCAGTTGGTAGCATTTTTGTGGTTTAAGAAGAGAATCAAAAAAATCTTCACCAGAAACAATCTGTTCCAGCAAATTTTTATCTGATGTTTTTCATCAGTAGCTTCAGGGCAGGCTCCTTAGGGATCCAGACTCGCTGACCATCCCCAGCCACAGCCAGGGGATCTCACTGGTCCCTGGAGCTGGGCAGGACAAGGGGACACAGCTGAACACTGAGTGTGGAGAAATGTTCTCCGTTATGTTCCCCAAAAAAGATAATTTCCATTTGTGGAAAATCCCACATCTCTGATTTTAATTTTACTGTTTTTTCCTAATTCAGAGGAATATTTTAGATATGAGAAATTTTCTCCGGATGAGAAATTCCCATTACTGCACATGATGGGAGGAAAGTGTTCAGTTTTTCCATCAGACAGGTGGCAGAGCAGGAAAGAGGGCTTGATTTTCCTGAATTTCACTCCAGAGAGTGGAGTTTATCAAGGCACACAGTGACTGCAACACTTTAGTTTAGATAAACCCCCCTTTCCCACAGAGCTGAAAACCTGGGCAAAGGGTGAAGTAAGAACTCTACTTACTTCATAATTTTTTTTTAATTTCAATTTCAGAAGCAGAGACCCAAGAGCAGTGTTGGGGCTGCGCTTCAGGGAATGCAATTCTCATTCCTTTGAAAATTCTCGTTCTGCTGGTTGGGAATTTTGTTCAGCATTTCCCTTCCCACCTGGCATTGTGAGGCTGAACTTTCTCAAGGTGTTGACTGTGTGGAAAGAAGAAAAAAGAAGGGCAGATTTCATCTAGCTTGGATTTATCTGGGTAATGATTTTCTTCCAGAGATCCTAATCTGAAACCGCTTCTTTCCCGTGGTGGTTTACAGCCTCTGACGTACATGCACGGGGATGGACTGTGGATCTGGGAGCACCAATGGGGCTGGCTGCAGGCTCTGGGAAGAGATGGATTGGCATTTTGGCTCACGAGATTCAGAACCAACTTTATTCCAACCACGGCTGTGCCTCAGCACCGTGGAAACCACAGCATTTATGTAAAAAGCAGTTGGGTGGAATTTACTCATCTATCACCAGTTTTTCCGGGGCAGAGGAGTTTAGCTGAGCTTCTGGACATCTCCAAGAGCTGGTTCTGTTGTGATTAATTTTAAAACTCTCCACTACAGCCCTCTAGAAAGGTAGGAGAGGTGGCTGCAGCCACATCCTTCAGAGGAAAGTGTTACTGAGGAAACTTTCAAAGTGCCTTGAGAAACACAGTTCTGAGCCCCAAGTTTCAATGGAAATGCAGTGAAGAAAACCTCACAAAGCAAACTACAAGCTCCTCTCCCAGATTTCCTTTTCCTTTCATGGCGCAAATTAGAGAATTCAAACTTAGTGGAATTGCAAGCATCTAAGAATAGCTTTGATTTTCCTAAACATTTACAATTCTGTTTTATGTACATCGTCAGAAAAAGAGCAAGGAAATATAAAATGTAAATCTTTAAATGAACCTGAATACCAAGGAGACTTTACATATCTGCTTGGAACAAATGGGATGTTGCAGCTAAATCTCAAACAGGGGAATCAGAGAGTTTCAATAGCCGTGGTTGTGTGGAGTATAATCAGACATGGGATATCTCGTGTAGGGTTCTTCTCCCCCTCCCTCCCTCCCTCCCTCCCTCCCTGCCTGCCTTGCAGGTTGAGAAAATTGTTGTAACTTGCTACAGATTTTGCTGCCTGTTTGGTTTCACAGCTCCCAGAGCCAGAATCCATTCCAGAGAGCAGCAACTCCGTGCTAAGCTGGATGTCGGAATCCTGCCTGGAAAGGGGGTGGGGAGATGCTCCATGGATACTGTCCCCTTTAAACAAACCCAGCAGCTGTGGTCTGAAACACCTCCAGACATGGAAGATTTGCAGGAATTCCAGAGAGCCTGTTGGGTACCTTTGATAAAAAGTCACCTTTACAACAGGGATATTGTTCTTGGTTGTACCACAGTGCTGAGAGAAAAGTTGAATTTGGGGGAGGATATTAGCCCTTTCCTCAGCAGGACAGCCCTGATAGAGCAGAAAGCAGTAAGAAAGCAATTTAAAAAACATAATGCTCAGGAAGCACCTAATTTTACCACCAGCTGGGTGTTAAATTAATTGTGTGCAAGTCGAATGCGGCACGAGATGGAAAAGTCAGGCTTAAAATGTGTGTCCTTTTCTAAGAGCAATTTTGTTTCTTGGTTGAAAGCAAGGAGTGAATCTCAAGGAAAGCATCAGGTGATCAGTGAGTGATATCCTGATGGATTAGCCCAGCACATGCTTGCCTGGAAATGCTCAGGGGTCAGGAGTGGGTTATAACTCTCTCCAACACTGAGTTCTGAGCATGTGTTACCCTTGGTGTGTACGGAGAGCTTTTTGGGATCAGGAAAGAGGCTCCCTATGGATGGGCAGAGCCACAATTCACTTGTCTCAGCAGGCTGAGGAAACTGGCATTAGTGAAATCTTGGAGACCGCAGAGGCTGCAAAGTGTTACCACTCCCATTTTCTCACTAGGTAAACTGAGGTCAGGGATGCTTTTTGACTTGCCCAAGGTCATGCACAAATTAGTGGTAGAGCCAGAAACAAGACCTAAAAGACCCTGTTTCCTTTCACTGCTGCAATGTTTTCCATTGCAGATGCAGAAATGTTGCAGGTCTGTTGTTCAAAAAGAACCCATTACCCGTCTGCAGGGCTCGGATCAACCTCAATGGAGATCAAATAGCCCCGTGGTGGAAAGGCATCCCAGAACAGCTGCCTGCTGCTGACAGGTTTTTAGGCTGAGATTCTCTCAGTAGCATTGTTCCTGGTTCCCACTGAACACTTAATTCATATGGAGCCATTCTGCAAAGCAAGAAACTTTCACTTACAGATATGCAACTTCTGTACTTGTTCAAAACAGCCAGAAATGTTATTTATACCAAATTTACAGCTCAAACCTATCAGCTGCTAAAGCCCCTCCCTACCTGCTCCTTCCATCTTTTTTGCTTCTTCTTCTTTTTTCTTCTTCTTTTTTTTTTTTTTTCCTGGTCAGGCTCTTGTTTTGGAAATACCTCAGATTGTAATAATTTTACTTGTTCTGCATTACTTGGCTTTGTTCACCCACTGATGAAGTGCCAGCCCTGAAGTACTGCCAGATGAGAGTAGGCATCTTACAGCACTGAAGGGAACTTTTCTGGGATTATTTGCTGGTTGAGACACCCTGCAAGTGTTCTGAACAAGCAGCAGGACTCTGCCCACATGGGGTTAAGGTGGGAACGTGCACAGAAGGTCTCATGCACTGCACCCATCAAAGCCCAGGGGAGAGGCTGCAGCCTCAGCTGGACCTGCTCTGGCCACAGCTCTGACCAAGTGGCTGAGAAAACGAGCAGCAGCAGAATTTTAGGGGTGATTCAGGTTCCCAAGCGAGGCCATCCACAGCATGAAGCAGCAATGGGAAGGGGGGAAATCCAGCCACCAGCTCCCCATAGTCCCACTCCAGACTCGCCTCCCAGCTGCTTTGAACTCCAAACCAGGGTTAGTTCAGTTCTCAGGCCCAGATTCACTACAAAGATCTGAGTCTTGATGAACATTTTAACTAACTTGGCCCAAACTCCCGGTTCATAACAGAACACAAATCGAGGCACTTTGATGTGGTCTGAGGTTTTGTAAAGAAAGGTTCAGCTGGCTCTTGAGTTGACTTTGGGTTTGGCTGTGCCTCCTGGGTCACTCCAGCCTGTGAGGGCTGGCGTGGGCTGGCCCAGGGCTGCTGTCTCTGTCACAGCTGGGGAGAGCCCAGATTTTGTCACTGCAAATTGTAGAGAAGCAGGAAAATAGTGGGCAACAGATGCCATTAACTCTTTGCAGGCTGCACCGTGATCTGCCACAAGGCCTTCTAGAATTTCATCCCATGATGGCTTCCTGCAAAGAACCCACCTTCTGCAAGAACAGAATTTAAACAAGCAGATCATCTTACATGCTTTTCTTGGGTTTGAGTAATTTTAACAGTTTAACTTGCCTCTTGGTAAGACCTACCAAAATATTACTTTTTTGTAATATTACAAAATATTACAAAAAATCTGAATGCCGCAGTTTTCTCTCATTATTCTCCCTTGCACAGATCTCCGGGTGTAGGTGCAAAATCTTAGCAAAGAAGGAGTCTTTTTTCCCCTGGGCAAACGTGATGGACAGCAAGTGAAAGTGAGCTCCTGGGGAGTGAAGTCCTTTGGGTACTTGTGGATGTCACTGCAGTGGCACCCCAGCTCGCTGACCAGTAACTAGCTTGGTTGAAGTCTGGCTCAGCAGATCCAACTACAAAGACTTGCAGTTTTGAAGGACTCCTTTCTTGAAAGAATATGTAAGAATCCTTTCTAAGAGCAAATGCTTAAGTCCCTCCTGTGATCTCCCACAGTAGAGCTAAAAAGTAGATTAAGAAAAGTAATAAGCTAAAGGAGAAAACCAGTGCTTTGCTCATTTATTTTATACATTAAGGGGAACACTGACCTTCGAGATCTCTTTTTTCCCTAGAATTCATGGTGATGAATAGAATGTATTCTGACTTTAAATGAAACAGAGTGCTTTGAAAAGACAGAAAATTAGCAACATATGGGCCAAAGGACCCAAAGAGATGAGAAAAAAGGAGGGGGAAGAAAATGAAGGAAAGTTTCAGATGTCACTGTGATCCTGCAGCAGAATATTTTAATGTTTGTGCTATGAGGGGAGGTCAGGCCCCCTTTGGACACCCCTGGTGTCGTGATGAGGCCTTTCTGTGTGCAAGGCAGATAGAAATTACACTTCCTCCACTCAAATGCTCCTTCAGACTGAACCAGAGGATGCCACAGAGGAAAAGGACAGCAGAATCTTACAGAAAAGGTGATTTTTCCCTTCCCTATCCCCTCGCTGCTGTCACCCAGAGATGGCTGATCATGTGTGATACAACATCCATCCCTTTCCAGATTCCCCAGAAAACTTGGAGTCCCTGGATTTTGGTCCCTGGTTCTTACCCCCAGGCTCAGCTCTGCTCTGCCCAGGGGAGGGCTTGGACATGAGGCAGAACAGTGGATGTCCCTGGGTGTCCCTGGGTGTTCCTGGATGTCCCTGGGTGTTCCTGGACATCTTCACACTGCAGAACAGCTACCACCAGCTTCCCCACAGGAAGCTGTACTGGGTCATATCCCAAAAGGACAGCATCTCTATTATCTGGCCACCGGCACTGCTCACAATCCCATTTTCCACAGCCCCTTTTTCCACAGCCCAGCACCTCCTCAAGTGCTTCACCCCTGCAATTTGCACCAGAGAGAGGGCTTGCTCTGAACTCATCACTGACATAAAGCATTTGCTTATTTTTATTCAATTAAGTTAATTTAAAAAAATATCATATTGCCAATTATATTTCTACTATAATTTTTCCTTAACTTGTTTTTTTTTGGAGGGGCTGTTGTAAGCTGGGGGTCCGGGGTCACTCACAGCCCGGCTGGCTATTCCGACACACCAACGGCAAAGAGCCACGAAGGGTCTTTGCTTAGAATTCCGCTAGGAAGATTTATTCCATCCTCAGTAGTGAAGGGCAGCTAGAGGCAAGATGAGAACAATGGGACCCTCGGGGTCTTATATGGGAGAACGGGGAAGGAGGAGCTTTCTGGACCGGAGTCAGGACAGAGGTAGGGACCAATCCGGAGAACAGAACTGGGGTACATGCTCCTTGGCTCCCACAGGGGCAATTTCCTTATTTTTCTCGAAAGTATATTTGAAATATTCCATTTCTACAGGAGGAGGCAGCATACTCTGTAAGGGGTGGTTGGTTAAAAATAGCTTATGACCCAATCAAATGCTAATTGCCTGAGCCTTTTGGATGGCTGGGAATGTTCATCAAATCAGGAATTAGCTAAAGCAGGAGCTGCAGTATCAAACTCTTCACAGTCAACTTTGTGTAATCATTTAAGTGTCTTATTAATTGACTCAATATTCTTAATTAAATTTAAAAACACTCCCATTTTAATTAACGTTTGATTCAAGCCAACCAGAGCCAGGGAACTTGGTGTGAAGGCTCCCACCTTCACCCCTGATGCTACTGCAGCACATGTGCTGGGAGAGGCCACGTGCCGATAGGAAATCTCTCCAGTGGAAGGTAACTAGTGCAGAAAAATCCAACCTGGCCATGCCTGTCACTGCTGTGGTGACACTGGGAAGTGCCACATTTATACATTATGCAGACAGCTACGAGAGACTAAATGCTATTTCTTTTTCCCCAAGTGAAACCAAATCTGGGTAAAATTAACATTCTATCCTGCGAGTACATTTAGTCCAGATCCAAGTCTGCTTATTTTTTCCATTCTCTCTCTGTCATTTTAGCTTGTTCGTCTCCCAGCTGAAAAAAAAAAGAGGGGGAAAAAAGTGCTCTGCTGTTGTGCAAGCATGAAAACTGTTCTGTGCTCCCCCAAACAACCCTAAGTCTGAGCACCCCTTTCAAATGTTGTATATATATATATATACACATATATATATATGTACACACACCACACTTAGGTATTTGCAAAGACCTGCCATCATTTTGCTTCCCATATTTTGGAGTGTCTGGTTAAAAATTACTTTGGGCTTTGCTTGGCCAATGTGAGGCTTTGATTTTGCACAGGATGCACAAATATTTCTAAAAAAGTGGTTTTGGTTTTTTTTTTTTGCAAATGCTGCTGCTTCCTTCCAGAGCTGCATGTGCTTAAATCAGCAGAGTGTTAAAGCAGTGAAGTAAATAGGAAGCTTGTGAGTGAAATGCTTGATCCAAGAGCTCTTGCAGTAATAGCATAAACCCCTTTTGGCATTAACTGTGGCCCACTTTGGGGAAGGACAGGAGAGAAATTAAGCCCCTATGGGCTTTGGCTTCTGTGCCAGGCCTGCCTGTTAAGGTCCTTCTTTGTGTGAGGTTGTTAAAGGCCCATGGATTATGGAAATCCTTTAGGAAATGGGCTCTCTGAGCAGGTCTTGGGTGTTTTTCAAAGAGGAAGTCAAAGTCCTGGGATGGGGTTGGAAATATCAGATGCCAGGCCCAGCCCAGCACAAACTCCTCCAGATGCTGGCAGGACATGTCATGATTTGAACATCGTGGCTCTTACAGAACTAAAACATGCTCCTCAGTGTTTCATCTGGTCCAAATGACCACCAGCTCCACCTGCCTCCTGCAGCGTGGAAAGAAAACCTACCTCAGCTTCTTATCCAAACTCTCCTGGATATCTATGCCTGGGATAAAAAGAGGGAAGGAAACAGTGCCCCGAGGTCACATTTTGCCCTCAGACCAGCGTCATCCAGGTTGAAGGCTCCGGGTCCCAGCTGGTTTCAGCAGGGAGGATACCTGCAGCCTGGGGCCGCCAAGCCATAAACCTGACCACAAAATGACATCCTGAGCCCTGTGACTCGGCCTGTCTCAGCAGTGGCAGCCCGTGAGCCTCTCCCAGCATGCTGTTAGACACCTTGTTTGCACATGGGCTGAGACTTCAATGGGCTGGCCGCTGTTCCCACAGCCCAGTTCACACAACCTCACATAGACCTGCAGGTGAACAGAGAAGAGACCTTAAAGCCCCAGTCATCCCACCCCCTGCCACGGCAGGGACACCTCCACTATCCCAGGTTACTCACAGCCCCGCGGCAGCTGGCCTTGAACACTTCCAGGGACGGGGCACCACGGCTTCTCTGGGCATGACTGCCTTCTGAGGTTCACTCACAGAACCAGAGCACTGGTCTTTGTGCTCTATCTGCTCTCCACCAGTTTCTCCTCTGCCTGTCAGGTCTTGCCTTGTGGGCCAGGAGGGGTTTGGGAGAGACAGCGCCCAAGCCCCATGGTGCCCTCGCCTGGCTGAGGCTCCTGTGGGACAAATATCCCCAGCAAACCCTCATCCTCATCTTCATCCCCACACCAAGCAATTCCAGGTACAATGGACACCAGCCCCAGCTGGCCTGGGATGTGGTTATGCATCCCATTTGAGATGGGAGGCCTCACAGGAGCTTTTTTCCACTGGCTGCCTTCCTGACTCTCCCCCCCAGCCCCTCCACACTGTGCAGCACATGGAACATGGAGCCCTACGAGCCAAGTCCTCAGGTAAGGATTTTTAGGGACAGACAAACCCTGCCCTTTGCTTCCCCTTTGCACCATGAGGACCCCACAGCCGATAGCGGGGCCAAGGGCAGAGCACACCAGCCAGAATCCCCCAGCCATGGATTTGAAGTGACATCATGAGTTTGTGTGGGGTTTCTTTGTTTGGTTTTTTTTCCCTCCAAATGGTTCTTTCAAAATTCACCTCTTGTGGTTGCTTGCACTGATGTTGCTGGAAGAGATAAGGCTGGGTTTTGGCCAGCGTCCAGCTCAACTGTTGACAGAGCCGTGCAGTTCAGCGCTGAGCTGCAGGACTCTTCCTCCAGAATAAAGGCTCCTTTTCAGTTTATAGACACAAATACATGAATAAAAGCATATTTCATGCGTGATGTCTAAGTGTATCAATCAGATAACTGGAACTGGTGTGCGTGTGGAGAAATTCCTGACGTAATACAACTTGTACAAAGAAGAAAGGCACTTTCATTAATCTGCTGCTTGGAATGTCACTTGTACACTAACAAGTGATTCAGTAAGAACTTGGAAAAACAAATGAAGCCATTGCTTTCAAATATGCAGGAGCCTCCCAAATTACAAGAGTGAGTGTACGGGATTCACAAGCAGGAGGAGACTCCCAGATCCAAGAAAGGTCCAGAAAAATAACTGGAAAATGCAGAGCAGGTATGCACAAATTACACTGGTGTGTCCAACAGAAAATGGATCAGTTCGCACTGTTGTCTCTTTTTTATGAGAAAGGAGGAAATCACCATGAAAAATAAGATCCTGAGGAACAGTTTGCAACAATCCTCATGTAAATTGCCTTTGTAGTGTGAGTACAGAGGGGACTCCTACACTCACATCTCGTGTCCTGTTGAGATTTACAGCTTGTCTGTAACATGAGGACAGAGTCTTCCATCATGTCCTTGTAGCACCAAGAATGCACAACAGTCAAAGCTCATTGGGACCAGCTCACACAGATTCAGGTGGTGGATCCACACCACAAAATTCAGCTGTGGATATGGGTTTAAGTGCCCTGAAGAATGGCAAGCTTAGATTTACTAAAAAGCACTACATTAAAATTAAATAGAAGGTTTTATTTGAATCAAAGAAAGGAAATTAAATTTAGGTGGAAATTCCACCACCAAAAATTCCTGCACTGTGTCTCAGTGTTTTGGCACCTACAGATGGGTAAATACTGTTCTGCCCTGGGACATCTCCACTGTATCTTAAGTGACTTTTGTGTAAGCACAAGATGATATTTAATAATATTGTTTAATCTTAAGTAAGAAACCATTTCTTTCCTCTGAAAATGAAAGATTTCCTATCAATTTTTTTATTCATCACAGGTATTTATAAAGTGTCTGTCACACAAGAATCCAAGTGCCAGTTTTTTTTCTTGTAAAGAAAAATGAAGTTCTTTGATTGTTTTTTTTAAAGCAATTTCATACCAAGCAAATGAAGTTTTCATTTAAGAAGTATTAGAAGAACAGTTGTGGAAAAGGAGGGACAACCTCTCCAGGGATAATAAGAAAACTGAATCTGCTTTACAGCTGTTATGGCCCATTCCAGTAGCTCCCCAAATGTGGTCTAGCACCATTGATGATCCATGGAATATTTGCTGGAGCTCCACAGAGATCTTGGCTCTCTTCTTCATTTTTAGCTCCTGAGCTACATAAAGAGATGGCTTAAAAATACATATTATTCTTTCCTAATGCAGCTTTTCCACTCCAGCATCCACTGCTCTTGACAGAAGGAAGTCTGTCGGTCCTAGTGGGGCAGGACTGCAGTCAGTACTGCTGCAGGAAAGGAAGGAAGGGGCAAGGAAATTTGAAATTTAAGAGATAACTGGGAGTAATGGAAGTTTGCCCCAGGACAGGCAAGGATGCACTTTTCCCATTATTGGAGTGTGGTGGCTCCGCTGGCTTTCACTGGTGATGACAGAAGGGGACACATCCGAGATGAGCTCAGCCAAGTGTCACATTGAAAAGTGGCATTTCCCCACAAAATGCAGAAGAAACTCTTGAGTCCCTCCCCTGTCTTGCAGGGTAGTTGCAGAAAACGGGGCTCCAGCCACCAAAATCATCCTTGGTGTTCTTAGTGCTGGATCCCACTCCAATGAAATGTGAAGTGGCAGCAACAGGATAAAGGAGCACCAAGCTAAAGGAAGCCAGTCAGTAAAGGGTTAATTTCCCAAAGACCAGCACAGATAACAGCACCCTGCTAATGACAGCACTGCGATAGCAACTGATAACAGTGACACGGACCATCCAAAAATGTGTCAAATGTGTCGGTGCTTTGGGGTAAATAAACTGATTTTAGTGGCTGCACCTCACACGTGGGTAATGTTTTGGTGACTTTTATGCCATAGAGGGGGGAGCAGAAGAGAGTGGAGTTTGCAGCTTTACTTCAGCCTTTCTCTCCACAGGGAAGATGGGAATCTCAGTCTGCCACAGGCGTGGATGGAGCAGCAGCTCTGGAGCCATCCAGCCTCACCTCTCCCTCAGTCTCTGGTTCTGATCGATCCCGCCACAGAGAACGGTGTTTGCAGCCAAATCCTCCCATACAAAGCATCTCAAAGTCACTTGGGGCATCTCCACTGAGGAGGGGACAATTTCCAGCTGCTGCTGGGGGTTTGCACAGGCTGAGTGTGAACACACAGCGAGTGCCCAAGGAGCAGCCCAGCATCCCACACCACTCCCACAGGTTTATCCTGCCCGGGCCATTTTGTCCCCATCCACAGAGCAGCACCATCCAAAAAGGCTCTGCCCATTCCAAAGGGAAAGGTTAACAATTATGCCCAGCTAATTGTATCCTGATAAAAACACCAGCCTCATTATTCCATCCTGGAATTTTCATATCTAACTTCTGTTTATTCAAAATAAACACTCTCAAGTTATTATTATTATGCTTTCTTAAAAATACAAGATACCCCCAACTTTATTTCTGGGGATACATATTCATTAGAGATAAGGTGATTTAAAAAAAAAAATCATTTTATACTGTTAATTGTAAGCAGAAAACAATAAGCTCCCATGAAAATGCACAAATAATGCAACACACAGGCCTTGAATGCTACAAGTTTGGTAATTGCTTTTCTGATAAAATGTTTTCAACTTCTTAATATTATTTTTATAGCTAGAAATCTCGCTTTCAGACAATGGGCTGGGAGCTGGCATTCCCCACATGTTTTAGACAAATAATGCACTCCCAATCGAAAGCAATAGAAGAATTGCTCCTGCCTTGTGGTTATTATATTTTTTAATCTACCAATAAGTTTGGTTTTTCTTCCATTTTTTTTTAGTTTTACGAAAAGTAATTCCAAACTGTAAGCCACAACTGACCTAACTACTTATTAAAAATGCTAATATGCTTTGGTGCTTTGATGTCTGCTGAACAATAAAAGGGAGAGAGTTACTCTGGGACACTGTAATCCTTTATTTGTCACTAAGTTATGACACCCAGCAGAGCTGTGTGACAGTCCAAATCAATCATCCCCCGTGCACTGCAGGCCTTCTCTGCCTCCTGCAGAGTCTATGCAGTTTAATTAGCTTTTTTTCACACTAGCATAATGTACATCTGCAGCTTCAGCAAGAAAAAGAAATGGAGGATAGTTCACTGGGATACGGTGCCTTAAAAAAAGTTCATATAAAAAAAAAAGTCTGAAAGAAGAAACATCACAATCCTTTGTAGTTTACTTCAGAGGAGTTTGCGGTAGAAATCTACAGGACTGGGTACTCTATATTGTTAAATGTAGATTTTTTTTTTAACCTAATAAAGGCCTTTTCAGCTAAAATCTCAGATGGCATTTAAAGCCTTGTTCTTTTCTAATGGTCTATATCTTTTATACCTTCTTGTTGCGGTTGATCATGCAGCAGCTCATTATCTGCTCCTCTCCCCCTCCCCACGGTGGGCTGGCACAATGGAGGCTTCAAACTGATATTTGCTGGTTAGAACTCGCTGCCCCATCCCTGGCTGAAGGAGGCAAAGCCCTGCTCCCTCCCACCAGCAGCGACCCTTCGGCAAGAGCCCACTGCAAGTGGGATCCACAGTAAATAAGAATTCCCTACAATCGGCCGAGCACAAGCCCACGGGAGCGTGGGTAGAGAGGGGCAGGCAGGGGCTGAGCCCGCCTGGCATCCCCTCAGCCGCCCTGCCCAAGATCAAGCGATGCCAGGGGAGAGAAAACCTTCAGATAAATGGGATTCCGCCATCCCAAGGAAATATTTCTGGCCGTATTAGGCTCGTGGTCGCATCTGATGACACATTCAGTCGAATGAAACCGACTCAGGCGCTGCCTTGTTTCGGAAGGGGCAGGATCCCTTTCCAGCCACTCCAGCCGAGCCAATAGAACTTGTTAAATGATGGTGCAAGCTAAACTGCCTGGCTTTTATTTGTCTTTTCTCCCCTCTGTGTATGGTGAGGAAGTTTAAAGGCAGGAGCGACCCTTCCTTGCGCTGTTCCTCCGAGCGTGGCCACAAAGGAGTCACCTGCAGGACGCAGCAGTAGCTTTATTCAAATGCTAGATTACATTACCAGAGGCTTGTCACTCCTAATAGCCTCCCAACAGAGAAATGCATCTGAGGAGACGATGGGTCGGGTTCAAACGGGAGCACTCCACAAGAGCCAGCACTTCCCACTCCCCGGTTTGAGGAGCTGGGCCGCAGTGGAAACGCCTCACAAAGGCTGTGGCTGCGCGTGGATGAGGTCCAGTGGGTCACCCTGGTGGAGACCATCACAAAGGCTGGGAGGCAGTCAAAGACATTGATCAGCCTCTTGATTTTGAAGCAGAACTCTGCCTTCAAATAGCAGCAATTTGCTTAAGATCTGCTCGGACTGCTGATGTTCCCCTCCAGCGCCTTCGCTCGCGAAATGCAGACGTGATGCACCAGTTGTGGGCTCCAATGAAAGAACAAGAGCAGTGGCTGGACCTACTGCCAAAGACCCTTTCAGAGCTGTACCTGAAACTGTCTTTTAAACAGCACCTCTCTAATCCTTCAGTGCAAAAATACTTTATCCTCTTGTGGGAATTATATATATTTCCCAGTTCAAAGAGGTATAAAATATAAATGCACTTCTGTACAATTCAGCATTAAGAAGAGTAAATAGTGTACAGTGCCTTTTCATCTTTAGATTTCAAGTTGCTTAAGCATTTAGAGACTACAGTTGGCATTTCTTGCTGTGCTGCTTCTTGGTCTAATGCTATTATTGAAAATACTTTTATCCTGGGCCTTGGCTGGGGTAATTCCTTTGAAAAATCTTATTCCACACTTACACCAGCAATTCTTCACTGTTTCCTCCTTCTAAAACAGATAATTCATTAAGACCATAATATGCAGTTTTAACATATTTCCAGTTTAATGTTTAACAGAGTGTTCCAGTTTGGGGTCTGGTGGACAAAAGCATTAGATTTCTTGCTCAGAAATGAAACATCTTGAAATTATGAAAATTACCCAGCTGAGCTTCCCTCTGTGAAGAGCAAAGAGCAGCCATGGTCCTCATGAGAGACCTTTCTCCCACAGGACTCTCTCTGCTGGTGGTTTCAACACAAGCAACCACTTCCCTCCCAAAGCATCCCAAAAATAGAAGGCCTGGATCTTCAAGGACTTGGAGAAAGACAAGCAGAGGAGCAGCACATCTCTCATCAGCCACGCTCTCAGGAGCACAGAGCATGCTGGTCTCCTAAGAAACACAGCCAGAAGGAGATACACAGACTCCTGCTCGTTATCCACACACCAAGGGACTTGCATGGACACTTCATCAGCCAACACCTCTCTCCTGGCCTGTGTGCCCAAACCACTGCACTCCCAGTTCCTCTTCCCGGGGAGAGCCTGCGGGTTTTTCTTTTCATTTCCACCCCCATCTTTTCTGGCCAGAGGACAATCCTCACCCCAGAACAGGCTCTAAGACAGGTAGCACAGGGTGCCAGGGAGTGTTGCTTGATTAGAGGAAAGGATGAAAAGTGAGATGAAACCTCACTCCTTCCTGTTTCTTATGCCTTGTTAGTGGAAATCTTTTGGGGATGAGGAAAACTGAGAGCTTTAAGGCTTCTCTGTAAGACAGAATTTAGAGCAGAAAAGAATTTTTCCTTGTAATTCAGCAGGTTATACATTGAAGTAAAAGAGTGCCCAATCAAATAGTAAAAAAAAAATTTTGAGCCATCTAACGCCGTGCCTGGTGCAGGAAAAGCATTGCTTCAGTGAAGAACAGCCTGAGGAAGAGGAGCAGAGGCTGGTTCTGGGAAGAGGACGAAGTGATTGATTCTCTTTTTGAGAAAGTCTGGGGAGGAGGTGACTGAAATCATTGCACTTCCACTGGAGGATGCCCCAGTTACACACTGAAGACAACTCATGACATTTCCCTCATTTGCCACACCATCATCTTCTTCAGGGAGATGCAAAAAGCAGAATTTTCCTTGTTAGGGCTCAGCAGGTGAGATCTGCAAGAGCTTTCAATGCTACTACTGCCCCATTCTTACCTTGCCCTGCCCCTGCGGGATGTTCCTGCTCCTGTGGCACAGGGAATCAGAGGCTCAGTGCTGCAGAGTCTGGGAGGAAACCTTCCCTCCCTCCCTCCCTCCCTCTCCATGGCGCTGCTGGGTTTCCCCCGGAGTGCTCGTGCTTTGCTCTGCCAGCTCTGCAGGGGAGGGGTGGGCAGGGGGAGGACAGAGAGAAGGGGAAGTGGGGGTGTGATAACATCTCCAAGCACCCCAGCAGACCTGCTCGAATTCACCTGCCAGCCCCTGAGTCAGACAGGAGGTCAGTGGGACCCATCTCTGCGGTTGGGTGGTTGCCTCCAGCAAAGCCAAGACCTGCTGTTCCAGTGAGGGAGCAGCACAGGGATCCCACCCCGTGCCTGGTTTTGTAGCTCTCAGTTTGCTGACACTGGAAAGGCATCAGAGAAGATAGGAGGATACTTATGCAAAGACTTCTATCAATGGGGAGGCCCATCTTCAAAGCTTTGATTTTACCAGGTGCTGGCACCCCTTCTGAGAGCTGCTCTTGCTTGGGGGGATTCCATCTCAAAGACTTCACATCACAGGAAGGGGAGCCCGGCTTTGAAGAGCCTCACCACCAATAGGCCAAACCTCCTATTTGCATTTCATTTTTGGCTTGGTGAAGCTCATTGGCACCAAACGAGCATTTTGCAACCTTTTTAAAGCAACAAGGAGCAGTGTTTGCTGACACAGCTCAGCACCAGGACTTGTACATGTGCATCCAACTGAGAAAGTCACCAGCAGTTGGGGCAGGTGTGGAGGAGTGAATTAGAGTTAGAACAAAGCAGTGGTGCATTTGGAGTATGCCCATCAAGTTGCAACAAGCTAAAGTTAATGTTAAATTAAGGGATGTACTTCCAGCATTTGTACTTGGCAGCTGGTGTGATTCCTGAAGTGAAGCCATGAAGAGAACTTTAAGCTGGGTTTATTTTAAGGCTGTCTTGTTTGAGTGGATTTGCTGATGGTCCTGGGAATCTGTGTCATGCTCTGGACACAGATTCTGCTGGATTCTCAGCACAGCCAGTGGGGCCTGCCTGGTCAGGGAGCAGCATCTTGCAGTATTTCAGAAGCACAAAAGGCATTGCCAAAGGCCACTCAAACTTGTTTTTAACTTCATCTTTACGACTTTATCCAACTCAGAGTTTCTTTAATTTCCTAAAGGTTCTTAGAATATAGGGCAGCACTGACATAATCAAAGCAGCCAAGTCTGGCTCAGACACCGTCTTTGACCTTTCTGTGGTTCATTTTCCCTCTGTCACTTACTTTTCAGTGGAATTGCAGAGCTTCACCCTCTAGTGTCTGAGGAGGAGTTTGGAAGGTGTTTAAGAAATGAAGGTCATTAGACGTTACCTTTCCTGTTGCAAGCCCTTGCATGATGCACAGAGAGGATTATTATGCCCTTGCCCTTTGGTGTAAACAAACCTTGGAGCTGTTCTCTGCCGTGTAACCAGAACAAAGCCCTTTGCATCGTTAAACCTCCAACATGAGAGACTCAAGGAAAGCCTATTTACCATGCAGAACACAAGAAAGGTTCCTGAATAATCCAAGACAAAACGTCTATGCTGGGAAAGTGCAGAGGTGGGACTGCTGGTTTCCCTTTTATGAGGATCCCCACATTCCCCAGCTCCCCGCTGGGCTGGCACAAAGAACCTGGAGCTGCTGGTCCTCCCTGCTCTGCTCCCTGTCCACAGAGGACTTCAAGAAGATGCAGCAAATCTTACGTCATGCTCAAAAATACTTTGTGTAGTGGGTGATCTCTTGGTGCCTGGGGACAGGTTGACAGAAAAGAGGGTTCCCAGGGAGGCAGAGCTTTACACTGAATCCCCAAGACATAGAGAAACCACTTTGAAATGTGTGTGACTTGGGTTCTGCTGCAGCACAGATTGTTTGGTTGGGCTGAGGTTGAAGCCAAGGACTTGGTTCAGGTCAACACACCCATGGAGGGGGTCAGAGCCAGCTCAGCTTCCCACAGAGAAGCCAAGGCCAGAATGTGGCTGCTATGCCAGCAGGACTTTAGGAACTTTCCAGCCTAGTCCCCATCTCAGCACCCTTTTCGTGCACAGCAGTTGTCAGCACAGAGGTACAAAACAGAGCTCGTTTTGCCATTTCCTGTCTTTCCTTCCCCTTGACCCTCCAAGCACAGCTTGGCTGTGTGGGAGCATGAGGAGATGGCTCTGTGCTCGTGCTGGTGGGTGTGGGAGTGGGCTCTGGCAGGATGTGGCTGGCAGGGACTTTGCAGGGCTGCTGCTCTCCCCATCACACCGTGGCAATCAAAGCCCCGTGCTCAAAGCCCCACGCTCGGCTGAGGTGCTGCCCGGAGGGTCTGCAAGGGCAGCTCTCCTGCTTCTTTGTTTAAATGCTGGCCCATTTGTTGACTCGGAGGCACCCACTCCTTAGCAGAGGCAGCAGCACTGAAATCGTGGCTCGCTCTAATGAGCGTCCCTTCAATAACCATTGCCCTGATTTTTGATACCTGGAGAGAAGATGCACCAGCTAGGGAAGAATTTATCAAAAACACGCCACTGACTAGACATCAGAGGGAACCTCAAAGGGACAGTGAACTAGAACAAAGAACAAAAACATTTACAGAAGTGCTACGCTGAAAAAAAGGGAAGGGAAAAACTGTACTAACAACAGTAACAAGGTCAGCTATAAAACCAGAATTAAAAGGCACTGCCGGGGAAAAGACGACGACTCAAAAAAGCACCAAGAACTAAGAACACAGCTTGCCAATCAGATCTACACAGATTCCCCTTGATATCTTCCCACTAACAGGCTTTCCTGCAGGACAAGTAAAAAGTTTAAGCGGCCGGCTCTGTGAAGGTGGGCTGGAGGCAGGAGAGCAGATTCACAGCTTTTAACACAGATTCAGGTTCTCCATCAATGGGATGGCTCAGAGGCTCGGGGGCTTGGCAAGCGGAGCTGTGCAGCAGCCAGGAACGGGAGCAGCCCTCCAGCAAAGCCCATTTAGGGCAGTTGGACAATTTGAATAATTATTAATGGAGGATGACACCTGAATGGACTGGCTGGTGCTGCCTCTGCCACTCCTGTCCCTTGCAGCCCTGGGGGGGACACTGCCATAAATCAGTGCAAATAAAGGTCTAGCCTTGAGCTTCACCAAACTGGAGCTAAAATTAGGATGGGTTGAAATCTTGCAAAAAAAATCACTTCCTGCAGAAATGGAAGTTTTCTTCTCTATGGCAAAATAATTTAATTTTTTTTTAAATTGCAGTCCATGATAATATGAAAGTTTTCAGGATTTCAGGAAAATACCTAGGGGCTTTTCTACATAGAAGGGTCCTTGCACAGCTGCTGTCTTTGCCTCCTGTCCAGATGCACTCATGCCACCTTCTGTGCATCCATCCAAAGGGAGAGCATTTCTCTCCCTCCCACCCTTAATCCATACCACAGAGAACCTCTGGTTCCCTATGGGACGTTCCCAGGTATGCCCCACATAAAAAACCAGTGGAAGAAAATCAGCTTGGGATTTCAGTCCTGAATTTTCCCATTCCCTCATTGCTGCAGGGATCAAAAAATATTCATGGCCAATACGGGCACTAAACTGTGAATAGTGGGGGCACAGATAACAGAGAAACTTTCAGAGCCAGACCAGCTTCTCAGCTTGGACCTGTACTCTGGGCTCCTGAATGCTGCCTGCAGAAACTTCAAGAAAACTGAGCGACCTTCCCCCAGAAACAAGAGCTTTTCAATCTTCCAAGCCCTGGTGTGACCCCATCATATCCTGCCCGCACGTCACAGCTGGGGTGGAGCTGTGCTTGTACAGGGATGAGCAGATGGAGCTTTTATGTGCCCTGGGGCACCTCCCTGACCTCTGCACACTCCACGTCCCACCAGCTGGTGGTGTACCCACCAGCCTGGGCAGATCTCCTGCGTGACCTGAGGAGTCCAGAATGGCATGAGGTGTCTACACTGAGGTCACTGAACAGCTCAGGAGATGTCACAGAGCTTGAACCACCTTCCACAGGGATATTCACTCTGCATAATCCGGGGAGCTGGTTACCCTGGCTGATCAGTGGGGATAGACAGGTTCCTCTGGAGGAGTATGAGAGCAGGAGCTGACCTCCACTGCTCCTAAAGGAGCCCCTCTCTCCCTGGGAAGCTCTGAACACCAAGACCAAGCATCAGGCGCTGTGAACACCCTGTAATCATATGCCTCCCACCAAGAGCTCTCCAAAATCAGGACAGCTTCTATGGGCTGGGCACTAATATTCCATTTTTAAAGCAGGTCCTGGCTGCTTTTTTCCCAGCCCCTTCTCTGTGAAGCTGTGCTTGTTAGTGAAAGTGAAGAGACTTTTGATTTCTAAAGCCAATGTTAGAATGAGCATTTCCCCGTGAGAGCACCTGGTTCTCGTGTTTAATGAGTAAACACAAGGAAGCAGAGGCTTGAAGAGTGATTGTTCCCAACATCATTACTTCTGAACCCGACATTAAAGCAAAGTAAAAGACAACAGCACAGCAGTTCTTTGTTTTTCCACCACTCTCCCTAAAAAATATCTTTAATGAGACGCATTTGAAGTCTAACATGGGGCCGTTCTCCTAGATTATAATTGATAAATCTTCCAAATTGGTGTGGGGGGAAGTATTGTGTAATAATTACTTGTTCCTTTTGAGGAAATAAATAAAATATGAAAAATGTAATTACTAACCGGCAAAATGCAGCGAGTGGGTTTCCCGCGGCTCCGCCGACCAGAGAGCGCGGAGCCGGGATTTCAGAAGTCTCTCTGCGAGTGCAGCATGACACACAAGGATGTTGCTGCTGCTCGTGTTTGTTTTCCAAGTGCCAACTTCTCCAGTCGGAGTCACTGGCTCGTTTGAAGTCCTCGCATTTACTCCTGTGCCACAATTAATTTCGCTTTAAAAGGGAACAAATTGCCGCTGTCGTCGGGTGGGCGGTGTGGGAGCACATTGTCTTCGGAGCGGCGGGGAGGGCTTCTGCCAGCTGCCAGGGAGGGGACAGGAACGCTGTGCCTGGCTTCCCTGGGCATGTGGGGGTGCCAGGGCCCTGTTCCCCGGCACGGTGGGAGATGCGATGCCCACTGCGTGTGCTCAACGAGCACTTGGTTTTCCCAGCACGCCAGCTCCTCCTTACTCCACTCCCTGTACTCCCACAGCCCGTTATGTCCAAATTTTCTCACAAAACCACACTAATTTCACCTAAAACCATCTCCAGCATGTCTCAGCTGGGGGAGTTCCCCATCCTGCTCAGTGTTGGAGGTTTAATCCCTGATCCTGCCCTAGGAGAGCCCCCTTAGGCACACACCCACCCAAAGCCCGTAACAGCAGCTGCCACAAGATGGTTTTCAGGTCCTTGTTTTTGTGCCTCTCCATGAGGCAGCAGAGACCTGCTGGTCTTGGCAGGGTCACCAGCTCTCTCTCCTTTTCCTGGAGCACAACTCTTGCTCCAGCTGTTTAGAGAGAGGCAAAACTTACTGCAAAGGTGCCTAAAAACACTTAGACCTGAGAAATTCACAGTTTCTCATGAGATGTAAAGATTTTCCCTGAACTTTGGGCAAAGTGGTTTCACTGCCTTGTCTTTGGGCTCAGCTGTATCCAGTATATACTGGGAATGACCCTCTTCTTCCCCCTGTAGCCTGGAAAGTTCATGCTCTGCCACAGTCATTAATCATTCAGAAATTCTCAGCCTAACCCACAGATAAAAGTTTTGTTCAGCCCTAAATTAGTTCAAGTTCCAGACTTCTGATTCTCAGATAAAGCTGTCAAATATATATTCAAATATCTATATTCATGCCTTCTAGACCTTTTTCTTTTCTTGCTTTTTTAACCATTGCTTTGAACAACAACATGAAAATTTAATGGATTTAGAAGATTTCAAGCCAATTCTCTCCTTCGTAATTTTGTAAAATGTTATCATAAATGTTTTATGATGTTTAAAAAAAAATAAATCGCTCCTTAAAGTAACAATTTGAATTTTTCATGCACAATGAAGACCTTTATCTTATTCACAGTTGTCATTTTCTGTTTAGCATCACAACACAATACTAATAAAAAAATGCATTTGGATTGCCTTAAGCAGTTTTGCTGATTTTAATGTATGGTACAGCTTTGTTCATGTTATTCCCTTCTATGGAGCATCCTTAGATCTTTGTTCTCCAAGAACATCATTTATTGGTTTTTAGGGAGGGCAGGTTACCTACAGAGCATGCCTTCCCTACAAAAAAAAGGTGACTTTTTGATTCAAATACTATGTGGTAAAATTCTAACAAAGACAACCATCAGCACATTACTGTAGTTTTCTGAATTATGATCATTCAGTTTGGTCCTGACCCTGCAAACTCCAGCCTGATTAATACCCAAGAGCAACTTTCAGCAAAGTGGTAGAAAGTTTTTCCCTACAAACCCAAAGTATTTCGCTATAAACCCAAAATATTTCACTACAAACCCAGTGCTGGCATGATGTGCTGTCAGCCAAGCAAACCTTTCTTGGTTGATGTCCCTCCACATCCGTTGGTCAAGAGTGTTTGTCCATGAATAAAGGTTGAAGGGCTCTAAAAACTCCTAATTTAAACCTTAACTGCAGATGAATTAATCCTGGAGTGACCTGGACGCAGGGCAGGGTGAGCAGCACACCTGGGATCAGCCTCAGCATCCCAAATCCCCTGGGACAGAGCCCATTCCCTGCAGGGCTGAAGAGAAGGAACAGATCTGTTGGGTCTCCCCACTGAATAGATTTGCAGCTTTCCAGGCTCTGGGCTCAAAAGTGCAGCTCTTTCAAGTTCCCAGGCAGCAGATTTTTCTCTCCATCTTTTGCTTTTGAGAATTCTAGTAGCATCTTCCATTAAATACGAAGAAGTTTAGCCTTTTAACCCTCTAAACGCGATACCACAGGCTTGAGTGATCTATTGTCAGTTAAATTCACCCTCTACACTCTCTACTCCAGCCTCTCTCTTGTATTTTCCTCCCTGCTGCGTGCACTTATCCCTGCATTGAAAATATGCTTTTAAACTAACACACACTATTAGTTATTTTTAGGTATCAAAGACATTTTTCTCAAGATCTTTCTTCATTAATTCACTAATTCACTTTTTTTGTCTTGATCCCATTTGCCCCATGTTCTTTATTGTCTCTTAACCCCGATGCTCAAAAAGCATCAGCACAGATTAACAGGGAGCCTGAGAGCTTCTGGAGAGCAGCATTTCATGTTCTCCTGCATCCTTTTAATCAGGTTTAAACTCTTGTGGCCTTCTGTTTAAGTTCAGTTTGAAAATAGCTAGCAAGCCTCAAATGAAAGACCAAATAAAACACATCAGCATCCCTTTTTTTTCTATTTTGACACACATTCCAAATACACAGCAATGTAATAGGATCCAGGAAAAAAAATTTAATGAGAAAGTTTTGCCCTTTCTATTAGATCTGTAAATAATTTTGCTTGAGCTGGTCAATAAGAGAGAGGAATCATAATGGCATGACAGCGAAAATCCTCCTGTCTCTCCTCCTGAATGGTAAAATAAATATTGAGGGCAGGAGATAAGTGCTGCAGAAGATACGCCGTAGACCTCTGGTACAGGCATCTCTGGGAATCCACAGTAATAGATCCCAAACCTCAAACTCAAATGCTTCTCCACTCAAACACTTCTCCACTCTGGGGTTTTCAGTATTCAAGCCCAGCAGTGCCTCTGAATTTGCAGCCTGAGTCCATCTCAGATGGCAACCCAGTCCTAAATAATACATTATTGTAAAAACTGTAACTCTATCCCCCACAGACTGCCTGCCCCAGTAATAGCTTCTTATTCCCAATTGCTTTTCCCATACCAGAATGAGCAAAGGCTGAGCTGGCAGTTAAGGCAAGGGACTGTGAGCTGGGGGTCTGGGGTCTAATCCCTGCTCAGCTCCTCATATATTTTGGGAAAACATTTTTATTTTTCTGACCTGAAAAATAAGGTGGCACTTCTTTATGCTGGGACTTAGTTCACCAAACTTCGCAAAATGGATTTGAAATCCATAACTGAAAAATACTCTAAAAGGTGAGAGTATAATTAGAAAATAGCTAATAACCTCTTCTTACTTTCTATTGCTGGGCCTAGCTTAAGGAAAATAATTTAGACTAAAACCTCAGGGATCTCAGAAGACTCATGAGAAGCCTGAACTGGCACAAGTCTTTTCCCTGTGGATGTCCCAGCGTTTGATCTGGATGGGTGCGGCCCTGAAATCGTTGCCTCCGTTGAGAGTTCCAGGATGTTTCCCAAGGCAGGGAGACTGAAGGGGCTGAAAGTGATGCGAAGTCGCTTTGCCTTTAGGGAACGCACCAGCAATGGAAGAGCTGTGCAGCCCTGGGAAGAGACGAAATTTCAAAGAGAACTTCTGCCATTTTTCCCTGTTTTGAGCAAGGCCTTGGCAGTGCTGGTAACAGATCTGACCAGAGACACTGAAGCAGTAACGAGGCAGGAGGCACTCGGGTCAGCCCAGGGCCTGTGTCCTGGCAGTCAGCGCACAGAGCCAAGGACACGCCAGAGCTGCAGGGAAAACGTGTCCTCAGAAAGCACCAGCAGCTGATTTGAGCAATGGAGACCAGAAGTGACTCCCTTCTCAAGCTCAGGGCTGAGCACTTTGGGAAGACCATGCTCCAGTGGGGTGGGTGAGGTAAAGACCTGCTGCAGCCCTGCCGTCGTCCCCGAGCCGCCGCTCCAGGTGCCCGAGTTGTGTCTTCTGTCGGTATCCAAAAAAGAGAAGAAAAAGTCTCAGATTATGCTAAGCAGCAGATCCTTGTCACCCCACCTCTGCCAATCACCAGATAAAAGGAGTCATTATTTTAAGACCCCTGCAGATGTCTGTCTGTCTTTTGTAATGAACCCATGAGCAGCCACGATCGCCGTGGCACCGTTAATTGGAGCACCCACGGTGCCGGCTGCTGGAAGGCGCCTGTTTGTGTCACACAAGTGATTCCTCCTCCAGCAGGTTTGGTTTACAGGCAGACACACACATCTGCACACATTTGGATCCAGGTGGCTCCAGAAGACCAGACCAGGCTCCTTTGGGAGGGCAATGTCTTCCAGAAACCTGCTCTGCCTCTCCTCCGGGGGCCGCAGTGGACAAGGTGTCCTGTTGGCTTTATGGAAACCAGTGCAACTGGCCACCCAAGCACTCCAGCTCCTGACTGGCTGCCACCTGCAGCAATAAGCTCCATCAGATAATTAATAGCAGCCTTTACTACCTGCGCTACTAGAACTACTACAAAGAAGACGGTTTTGTTACTTTTTAAAGAGCTTTCATGTGGTTACCAGGGCTTGTGGAAAAAAAAAAGTCCTCATCCCCCCGCTCAACAGCAGTCTGAACAAGTTGCTTTGTATTTTCCTCCTCCCCTACCCCCTTCCACGACTTTGGGGCTTTCAAGTCACATAATGTTTCGACGTGGCACTGGGAGAACAGAGAAAGAACAGAATCATCACAAGGATGTTTGAAAACTCTACAAAACTCTTCAGCAGCAGGGCAAGGTTAGTTAGCAGCTTTGTTTAGTTCAGTTTCATCATAGAATTTATTCACCAGAAGAAACTCAGCTTCAAGATGCCACATCTGGTTTTCCAGCAAGGGTGTTCCAGCATTTTTTTTCTTTTCCAAGAAGTAAGGCAAAGGAAAAAGCCCAAACTTGTGGTTGTCCAGAAGGAGATTTACATGGCAGCTGGCCCAAGCTGCACATCCTGAGTGGCTGAGTATTACATCACAAAAATGAGATATTTCTTCACCCCACTCCCATCTCCACTTTGCTCCTTCTTCCTTCCATCTCAGTGCCTGGGCAATCCAGTGCTCTGCTGGGAGAGCAGCAAGGCCAGAATTCAAAGATTTCCTTTCTATTTAAGCCATGCGGTCTACTATTTCCTATCAGCATTCATGAGACCCACAGAGATGTCTATTTAACAGATAATTGATAGCTCAGGGGCTTGGGTGACCTTCAAAGAACTAAGCTGGACTCAAGATGGCCTACACAGAAGATCAGGCCTGGACCAGCATCCTGGAACTTTAAACTTCAGCCTAAAGCTGCTTTCCCTACAGAAATGCAAAGGATGTTGTGATGATTAATTATGCTCTGTGCAGAAGCTTCTCCGCTTATTTCTGCCTTGACCTTTGGTAGCTCCATCTTACAGGATCTTGCTATTCTGTCTCCCAACCAGAAGTGATTACTGGGAATAAAGGGACCTTCTGCCATCTTTGCTACTTCAAAATGAGAACAAAATGGTTTCTCAGCAGTGTAATCAAGGGGAGCCAGATGTGGCGAGTTGCCATCCTTCAACAGAGCACAGCTGGATCCAAACACACACCTCCAGATGTGGCACAGCTCCCACAACATCAGTATGGGCATGAAAACCCCCAGCCAGGAGCTGCCTTCAGCCACTGTGTTGGGTTTTACTGGGGCTGAATTTCATGCAGGTTTGTCAGGTTCCTGGTGATTTATTCCTGCTCCAGCTTTCAAGAAAGGATCAGCATTTCCAAGAGCAACCCAGAAGTGCAGAGAGTGGAGTGGCCCGTCTCCAGGCCTTGGGAAGGGAGGAGTGAGGAAATCAATGCTGCGGCTCCAAAGTGATCAGACAGCCACAAATTACAGCTCAAGAAGGGATGTCTGGACCTGAGCACACAAGGGATTTTGTTCAGGGTTTCTTTCTTGTTGTTATTTTGGAGTTTCTATGAGCTAGCATGAAGCTGTCTCCTTTCTGAAACCAGGTTGAGCAGCTGAGGGATGTGACTGAAGTGGAAGTCAAGGCTGACAGTGACTTTTCCTATGTCTAGGAATAGAAGGAAATATCTGGTGTCTCTACAGGGGAGAGGAGAGTTATTCCAGCTCTGCACATCCCAAGGTGAGCCTGGACCCAGCCCTTGCTGCCTTCTTCTCACCACCAAGGCACTGCAAGGTGGGATGGTGCAGTTGAGACCTCAGTGGGAAGGAACACATGACTCAATAACAGTGAGAAAGGCTCTATTTTCAATTCCTCTGAATAAAGTATTTCTTTTGAAATAGAAGTTTGCTGATTCCTGAAGTTCACATTAAGATCTGATGTCTCAAATGCCCATCAGCCACATCTGACCTTACTCTGAGAGAACATTCAGGCACAAATTCTTCTGAAGGGTTGAGATGAATACATGAGACATCAGATGTCCCAAAGGTCTGCCTCATCTAAACTAAATCCCTTTCATTTCAGTGAAACTGAAGAACCTTTCTGTAAATCCTGCAAAGCACCTCCTGATTAGTTAGGCACATAAATACTTTTAAAACTGTGGGCCTGAAGCTGGGGTCCATCCTGCCACATGCAAGTCAAGTGTCTGGTCTTAGCCAGTCACACAGGCAGCTCCTATCACCAGTGGATAGTGGACATCACCACAGGGCATCTCCTCAAACCTCCCCTGAATGTCAGTCTAAGGCCTGAGAACTCTCCCTTTGGGGCACTATCTCTGTCTATTCATCATAGAGGGAGCCAAGATGTCTCATTTCATCTGTTTAAAGGTTCTGTCTAAGTTAAAAGAGACAGATCCCACCCTTCCCAGCCACACTGCAGAGATGAGTCAGTCATGCTGGAAACATTCTGCAAGGCCTTTTCTGAATCTGCCAGCGGGACAGGGTTACAGCACACAAGGTGCTTCGGGCTGGGGTCTCGCAGGAATGCTCAGAGTTTACCAGCAGGAAATCTCTCCATTAATGAAGTTTATAGCCTTGAATGTTACCCAAAAGCAAATTTCAGATCAAATATTTCAAGTATTTTGTTAGTCAACCACCCAAGTTAGTCTGGAGGAAAGAGAGGCAATACCATACAACAGAGCTATTTTTCCAGCAGGGATGGAATGCTGAAGTTTAACTCTTTTAGAATAACCAGAGAGAAGAAATAAGGTACAAAGACACGGACAACTAATTTAAAATAATGAATAGAAGTGGTGTTTTCTATAACTGACCGTCTGGAGCTTTTTAGCCTCTGAAAAACCCACTGCTTCAAGGAAAAAGCTCATCGTGTTTTCTTCAGACATCAGCATTGAAAACATCAGCAGCAGCCTGAGAGCAACCAGTTCGACTGGGAAGCGAAAGCAGTGGGGAATTGTGGCTCACTCTGAAGCAATGGAGCAGCAGAGGATCACCTCAAGGAACATGCCAGGGAGTTAGCAACACTCCCAGAAAAGGCTGCTCCAACATCACAGCCTCATCCATCACGGCCTGCCGAGGACAGCTTTACAGCCAGCAGGGACCAGGCTGGTAATTACAACACAGAAATGTGGCACGTAGGGTATTCACAGACCAAATGCCACGGGGAGGCACAGCCTGGGGCTGGGATCTGCATTTCCATCCTCGGAGGGACCAGGGGCTGGTGCTGCTCTGGCGCTGGCCCGGAGCGAGGGTCACTCAGGGAGTGGGCACAGCCCCACTCCCTGCGAGGGGCAAGGGATGGGCTCAGGGAGCTGAGCACCAAACACACCAAAGGCACTGCCTGTGACCTGCTGTGCCACATGGACACAGCTCCCGGACACCTGGATCCCCCAGTGCCAGAGGCAGTGCAGTGGGATGGGGACTGGGGGACCTCTCCCTCGCCCTGCAGCACTGAGCGCACACCAGGCCAGGAAAAACAAATGGAAAGGCTCTGCTGCTGGCTCTGCTGCTGGCCACACTTTCTGCATCCAACACACTCTAAGCAGTGCCTTTAAATCCAGCCCGGGCCCCAGGACACTGTGCTGGGATCTCCCTCCAAGTGCAGGGACCTCAGAGTCTGGGAAAGCCAATGCCTGTGATAGAACTTAGATCTTGAACTGGAATATCATCATTAATTATGACTTTGCAGGGAGGTTGCCAATGGGAAAGAATTTCACAGATGCAAGAGCTGTATCTTACTCCATCCCCTCCTTTTATGCTTGAAAAGATAGGCCAAATGATCTGGTAGCATATGAAGCTTCTAATTATTCCCAAAGCCCTTGGCTCTTCCTGCATTAAGGGCCAGAGTCAAATTCTCCCTGGAAAGGTAACAGAGCATGGATCCCGACATGAAAACAGCCAAGAACACAGGATGTTTGCAGTCTGTGAGAAAGGCCTGAGACCCTGTGTGTCAATATGCAGAAGTCCATCCAAAATCCCGAGTTCTAAACTTAGCTCCAAACATAGCACATCCAGATCTGAATCTGTTTTGTCTCTGGCAAAATACATGTCCTGCAAATTCTATTATTTATTAATCTCATTTGTTTTCCTTGGTCATCCTAGACACAGGATGGGAATTATTTCTCAGACAGTATTCTGGGGAGATGCAATTAGGCTTTTATCATTACAGGAAAAGGGTGTTCTGCAAAAGTGAGATTTGGAGAGAGGCTATGAAGGCTTCCCAAGGCAGCACTGGCATTTGACACTGGCTGAGCAGCAGCTCCTCAGTGTGAGGGGACAAAGCTCAATATCTGCCCAATGCAGCGGGTATAGGGATTTCTGAGGTGGGGCAGGATTTTGGAGCCTGGCAGCTCTGGGATCAGGTCCACTTGCACAGCACAGCTGCAGACTGGTGGATGCTGGGCAGTCCACACAAAACACAGCCTACTTCTCTAACATGTGATTCTTACAGGAATTGCCACATTAACTCTGGTTTTCAGCATGTTCTGTGATTCTATCCCATGGATTTGATCACTGCAGGGATCTGCCCTGTGCTGATGTCTCCCAGGATGGTTGGGAAGCACAGGCCTTGTCAAATACCAGCTCATGACATCACTTTCCTTCCAGTCATCCTTTGATTTCTTCAGTACCAGAATCAAGAAAACTTTGACCCCTGAGAGCAAAGAATGACCTCGAAGGTCCACTAAAGCTTCCCAAAGAGAGGCTGGGCTGCTGCAAGGGCTTGTTGGAGAAGGGGAAAGGACTAACACTGAATGTTGGTGGCTGCTTGCCCAGGTCCATCCAGAAGAGCCCAAGGCTGGGCAGATGCTTGGCTGAAGGTTGTGATGGAATTACAGGAGTGGCCACACCAGTCAGAGTGAAAACCAAAGCAGATGAGGGAAAGTAATCTGGGCTCCAGTGGCCAAGAAAACCAATGGAGATCCCAGGACACAACCCAAACATAGACACCAAAGGAAAGCCCAGCTGTCAGGGAGCAGGGGCTGTGCCACAGAGCATGGACAGCACTGACAGCCACGGGCTGGACAGCCCAGCTCCCGCTCTGCTCCCTACAGGAATGCTGACAACTTGTCTTTTCCCAGGCCTTTGGTTCAAGGAGAGCAACCGCTTGGTTTTGTTTTATAGTTCCCATGATATCACGAGTTAATTGTAACCAGCACATTCCCTCTCCCAGTGCCTCTGAGGGCCGGAGCCAGGGCGGGAACGCACTCGCCTCTCTTGGCTCCACGTTCCCAACATGCCTTTGAAACTCTTTGCATTTCAAAATTTCTGTGCTCAGGCTGTTTGCTAGTGATGAGCTCAGCTGACAGACACCCTGGGTCCGGGACAGAGAGGGGAAGGAAGTGCTGGTGTGGTCACCAGGAAAAGCCAGAAAGCTGAGCCCAGTGTGCTCAAAACCACCCAAACCCAGGCTGGGGAGGGACAGATAAAAGTGTCAACATACGTCTGTGTCAGGAATAAGTTTGCATACAACACATAAAACTGATGAGATCCATTCAACAGCCACACATTCAGCATCGAAAATGTGGTTCTTTGAAGAGCTGCTGGTTGAAGCAAGTGCCCCATCCCATCAGATTGCGAGGGGACCTCTCCCAACCCCTCGGCTCAAGGGGGAATGGCTACAGCTGATAGAAGGTTGTTGTACTAATATTTGTAATTCCTTTGAGAGACTCAAATCACGAGTACCACTAGAGGAGGGCAAAGCATTATATGAGCAAGAGCCAGTTGTTATCCTCCTCTCTCCTCTAGTGGTCTCTTGCAGGTGATGGCTGCTCCAGGCATGGGCTGTTCCTGCTGCCCAGTATTTTGTTTTCTTTTGCTTTTACCCTGACTGAAATCTGGAAGCTGGAAATGCCAAGTGCATTCAGAGGGATCCACTTCCCTGCTCAGCAGAGGCAGCCTCGATGTTCCCCCTATCTCCTCCCTGGTCCTTTATCAGTGAGCTCAACCCACTTTAACACAGGCACAAGAAAGGGAAGAGCTTTGAGCTGGAACATGGGTTCAGTCCAATGCTTAGATCCTGAGAATGGAAAACTCACAGTCCCTCAAGAGGAGAGAGGCTGGGTTGTGGTTTCTGGAGGGAGAAATGTAATAGAAGCTTGCAGAGTAAATAAACGGCAACCTCATCCCTACGTCTGGCGTGTGAGAACCTTCGGGCCAGGCAGAGGGAAAGAAATCCTGTCCCTAATGGTGCTGGAGTGAGGAGCAAAGTGAAACCAGATGCAAGGCTGGGATGGGCCCGAGCTGCTGGGCATGGAAGGGAACTGCTCCTTCACAGGGACTCGGCGTGCTCTGGTGCCTGCTGCTAACCTTGGGATTGGGAATGGGATGGGCAGTGGGATGGGGAATGGGGAATAGGATGGGGAATGGGATGGGCAGTGGGATGGGGAATGGGATGGGGAATGGGATGGGGAATGGGATGGGCAGTGGGATAGGGAATGGGATGGGGAATGGGATGGAGAATGGGATGGGGAATGGGGAAGGGGATGGGGAGTGGGATGGGGAATGGGATGGGCAGTGGGATGGGGAATGGGATGGGGAATGGGATGGGGAATGGGATGGGCAGTGGGATAGGGAATGGGATGGGGAATGGGATGGAGAATGGGATGGGGAATGGGGAATAGGATGGGCAGTTGGATGGGGAATGGGATGGGCAGTGGGAT
>VXBT01007020.1:36984-74884 GCA_013400235.1 Oriolus oriolus | reverse complement strand
GGGATGGGGAATGGGATGGGGAATGGGGAATAGGATGGGCAGTGGGATGGGGAATGGGATGGGGAATGGGATGGGGAATGGGATGGGGAATGGGATGAGGAATGGGATAGGGAATAGGGAATAGGATGGGCAGTGGGATGGGGAATAGGACGGGCAGTGGGATGGGGAATGGGACGGGCAGTGGGATGGGGGATGGGATGGGCAATGGGATGGGGATGCCTCTTCTCTGCCAGTGGGACCTGACCCTGGTGACCACCGTGGGTGGGGCAGGAGGCAGCTCTGAGGGGCAGGGACAGGAAATTTCCTAAACTCTCTTTAATCCAGAAGGACACTCACGTGTCACAGAGCAAGAATCAGCCTGCTGAACATCATTATTAGCTTTAAAAATACCCACCACAAACTTCCCCAGCTATGAAGGACTGAGCTGAAACCATCCCAGAAGACCAGAGTTTTAACTGCTGGCCAGCTCTGTCAGCTGCTGGTCCCGGGTTTTAATTTCCTGAAGTGTCTCATTTCTCTCCCTCGCCAAAGGGAGCTGGAAAAAAATCCTCTTTCTCCCTTTCTTTCTCCTCTTCTCACAGTTGCTCTTTGAGTAAGGCCATACCTAACAATTATTCAGGAAAACATTATGTTGACATTACTGTTTAGAAAATAAAAAAGGGTTTTTAAAGCTAGAGAGTAACATCGTGACCATACAGCACTAGTGAATGATTAAAAATTTAGATGACTGCCTTTGAAACAATAAAAAGCTTTCGAAGCTTCTTAATGAGCAGCTATCAGAAATAAAGCATTTAAAACTTCAGAAAGTGCCTCTGTGGAAATTTCATTGTCTTTGATGCTGTAAAATAACTGCAGGGTGGATTCATTTCAAGTTCTTTTTAGCATACTGGTCGTTTAGAAATATTGGGAGATATCTTTCTTAGCAATATGTGGGGAAAACAATGTCTTGGTCGCTTTCATTTATCTGCAATTTGACAGGAGTGCAGTTTATTAACTTGAAAAGAGACAGATACATTATCTGAAACACAGAGAGTATAGTGGGTATTGCCTCCTTTTTATACCAGTGGGAGTCCATGACACTTTGAACTTGCTCACCATTAAACGCCTTCCTGAGTTGTTGAAGAGGCCTTTAAAAAGGGAGCCTGTGCATTTATGATGTAAATTCGTTATTTTGACAGTCTTTGAAATCTGTCATATTCACATCCAATTTAATGCTCCGCAAAAATTCTTTTCTTTTAAAATACTTTTCTTTTAAGATTTCAAAGCCATTTTCATGTAGAAAACTATTGTTATACCTAATATATCCTGAAAGTGTTTTAGCAAAGGAACTTATATGATTCTGTTTTAAGTCATGTCAGGTTTTAAAACATGTCATTTCTTCAAATAAGCTTTGACCACACTATCTTTTTTTTTTTTTTTTCATTAGTTAAAGTGCACTTGATTTCCATGGATACAATTAGTCAGAATACCTGCTATAGGATCATCATTGGATCAAACAGGGTCCTTTCAGGCTGTATTCCACGGAGCAATTGCCCACATATCTGAGATCAATACAGCCCAGCACACGGGTAGGGAGATGCCGGGAGCTGAGGGCTGGTTGGGAAAGTGGAGGATTGTGCTGAAGCACAGCACATTTAACGAGAACCTGGGCCAGTGGGAAAATTAAACAGCTCCTTTTAAAACGATGAGCTCTGAGTATTTACTCTGAACGTGGAGTGGGGCAAGGAGGAGCAGGACAGGAGGGGGCCGGGAGGCATCTGATGAAATCCAAGTTCAGTTTATTTCTGGTCAAACCCAAGCCTCACACATTTCAACTCAATCTTCAATCCAAACAAACCTCCTTAGGCTCGCTAATCCTCATTACACAGTGGATTTTAGCTGTACCTGCACTTCTTTATCAGTTTGCAAGATATTTTCAGCCGGTACAGAGGTCTTCATGCAGCTCTGCTTCAAAGCCGTGTACAGAGGAGGTTCTGTACAGAGTCTCAGAGAGTGTTTTCATTTACAGATGCCTTATCACTTTGGGAGAGGAGGTTGGTGGGCAGGGGGAATACATTCCTCCAAAGCAGCCCAGAATCATCCTAATCTAGGGAAACGATCAAATAAGGGTTTCAAAGATCTCCTGCTACAAAGGAAGGCATTAAGCTCACTCCTTGCCTGCCCAGACTTCAGGGCTGTTTTGGAATACATGGAAATATGTCTGTAGCACGAAGGAACCTTCCACTGATGGTTTAAGCACCATTTCACACGTCCCCAGTGGCTGGGTTTAAAATGCAGTGCACCATGAGTGAGATAAACCAGGAGAATCATGACTTCAGTGGCATTTAACCCTATAATTGGGTGGTTTTTTTGGGCCCTGATTTTATAAGGTCACCCTGTTATTTCCTTTGCTGGCTGGCTTGTGATGGTGCTCTCACATGTTATTACTCTCTTCCATCACAAGGAATGATATTTCGGGACTGAAAGGGCGAAAGATTTGTAAGGACTGTCCTTTCCCACACTGTGATTGTCTGAAAGCTTCAAACAGTCAAAGGCTGAGTGGAAATGTGCTTTAGATGGAGTCTCTGGGGCAGAAATCCCACCTGGTCTAGGGGTAGAAAAGAACTGTAAGGATCTGATTATTTCATGGTTAGATCGCCTCGTCCCCCTGCAAAGGGAGGATATACTTTCCTGATAGAGCTTGTATCAGATATTAAACCAATACTACACTTGATCTCAGCAAAAAGGCCATTAAGTCTCACAACTTGAAAAAGGCATCTTGCTCCTTGAAGCAGGGAATCCTGCAGTGCCTGCTGCCTGCTAACCCGATGGCCCGGCTGCGCTTGCTCACAGAATTCATTTCTGCTATCATTTCCCCCAGTCTCGGATTTCACTGGCACGAGCAAAACCTTGGGCTGCATGAGAAAATACTTTGAAATGGTGCCTAATTGACTTGGGCCTGGTTCAGGATATAGTACACCACACAAACCACCATAACATCAATCAGAGGCACAGAGGATGTCCCCATGTTTGGCTTAAACTACAGGGTATTTCCTTTGCCGAAAAGCATTTTAATCACACTTAAGTATAGGTTTGCTGTGGCAAAAAAGACAGACCTGTTCCAGTCGCTGATTTTTCCCACAGAAGGAAACTTCTGTCGGCATCCTGGGAAATGGCCCCGGGTTCGTTGCACCAACTGCACTGACTTCACCAGCCTTATCGTGCCTCCCCTCTTTTTACTCCCACCAAAAGTCAGGTTTCTGTGTTCTGCAAGAGAAATATTTCCATCCAAGTCTGATGGTATTAAGCTTAGCCTCTGGGATCTACTCTCCCTCATTTTCCTCCTGGGTTTTGTGCCCTTTCCCCTCGCTCCCCCTCTCCAATTAGTGTTACTTAGCTCTGATAGTGCCTCTCTGGTGGAAGAGAAACAGGAGCCAGTTGTTAAGGATATAAAAAATGTAATTTCCAGGAGACTACTGAAAACAAGCACAAGCTGTGGTTCTCTTGGGCATGACTGCCCTGCTCTACAGAGCCCGTCTGCACCCAAAATTATGGCAATTCATGCCTCAACATTCTCACGGATGAACTGATCACTTACTTAATGACTGTCATTGTCAGACACAGCTATTGGGTTTAAATGTCTCAATTTTTGGTCACGCAAATGTCCACATTGAACATTTTTGCTAAGCTTTGAGTAACCTCTGTGAAAATCAAATCTAAGGAATCACAAACTGCATTTGGAAATCCAAACTGGTGGGCTAGAAACCAACCAAGGGCTTGACCCCTTTAGAGCAACAGCTCAGGGAGAGCACCACCTGTTTTTTGGCTGGTTCCAGGAGAACTGAGGCTGTTCCTGCTCTGTTGGCACAGGGGGGCTGTGCTTACGTGTGTGGACTCCTTGGCATCCAGGAGCTGATCCTCCTGTGTCCAGGTCCAGACTGGCTTGGATTGAGGAGCTAAATCCAATGCCCTTAACCTCACATGAGACTGCAAGTGCAGAGCCCTGCAGAGTTTTGACAAGAAGCCCCACTCAGCAGGCAGGCCACTGAATCCTGCCCTCCATTTCCAAATGGCCTTCAGGCACAGCCAGTGCCCTGCCCTAAAGGGAAACCAGCTGCTTCCAGGGACAAACACAAGGGACAAATGTTCCCCTGCAGCCCTCTGTCCCAGACTCGTGGCTGTGTGTCCCGATCCAGAGCCCTGAACCTCACACCAGCACTCCTGGGAGTGGAAGGAACAACCACTCGCCCTCATTTGGGAAAGAACAACTCAGCTTAATGCAAATATTGCCCAATTATGTGAAAGGGCTCGGTGCCTCGGACACATGGCTGCAATTCATGGAAGAATCCGAGCAAGGCAAGATCAAGGAATCCTCGTCTGTTGGGCAACATCAGCCAGAGAACAAATCCAGGGAGTCACTAAGGAACGCCACGGCATTGGGAGACACGCCAGGACATCCTGATGGAGCAGCTTAACCGTGCCTAAGGGTAATGGTGACAGAGAGACAGCTGTGGCAGGGACTGGCCTTGCACACACTTCCCACAGCTTTGTGCTCCTCTGCTTCCTGATCCCCACCTTCACCTGCACAAGGATGCACATGCCCAACCCAGCCGAGATGTTTTTGGTTTGGCCAGGCTCCCCCAGCATCCCTTCTGCTAAAATTCACTTGATATTTTTGCTATTTATTTATCATCTGGGGTTTTTATGTCCCCTGAAACAGTCTGCAAATGCAAATCCTGCTGTTCGGATTGCTGAAAGAAATCAAAAATTTAAAAAAAAAAAAAAGAAAAATCAGAAGGAAAACATAAAATATAAGAGGCAATGAACTATCTCCCAGACGGAAAGGGAAAGAGTAAAACTGCAACAGTGGGTTGCAAAAGCAAAATCCATTGAACTTCACAATCCTAGCAACACATCCCTTTGTTTACGAACCATCTGAAGCAAGTTCTACCCTGCAGACTCCGTGGGGAACCCTGATTTCTCCAGCCAAATTAACTAATTTTCCTAACACACACTAAAATCTGGCCATTTGATCTGTCCCTCAAAGCCTGTCCTCCAAGTAAATAAAAACACCCGTAGCTTTGATGCCACAGCAGCCCATAAGGAGAGCGACAGCATCCCCAGCAAACTGGGCTGTACGAGGTGTGTTCCCCACCTCTCATCCAGGAGGGGCACTAAGAGCTTGACTGTGCAGGAAAAAACATTGAAAATGACTGAAATAAACCCATTTTTATATGTAAAACAGATTCTATCTTTATACTTATATATAAAATAATTGTCATTTAAAGTCTTGAGTAGGCTAAGGGGAAAAAAGCTGGACTTTGCCTCGTTCACCTTGGAGCCCCCGTGGCACCCAGGTGCTGTTTCTTCCTCTGCCCTCAGGTACTGAATAACTTCAGCTACAGCTGGAAAAAACCCACTCAGATGTCCATGAGCACAGGCTGTGTCAGGGATTTATACAGAGCAAAATCTGGCTATAAATATAATGGAATCACAGACTCATTTAGGCTGGAAAAGACCTTTAATGTCATCGAGTCCAACTGTGAACCCAACGCTGCCAAATAATAGGATGAACTTTAGAGGCACAGGAACCCCACAGGTCTCACAGGATAAGGTCAACTTGAAGATTCTTTTTTCCCCCCATTTTTGCTACTCAATGTCTATTTACTAACCTTTGAGAATTTCACTTCTTTGACTCCAGCTAAGTACTGGGAACAGCTCCAGTGGCTGTGTATCCCTGAAGCAAACTGCCCAAAATAGCCCATGTAATCCACGCTGGGGCAAGGACTGCTATGGGAAGGAGAAAACCTCCATCTTCTGCCCCAAGGGGGAAAACCCTGCACTATTCCTGCTCCACAGACTCAGAACAGCCTTCATTCAGCTCCTTCCTGGAGAGATGTGGGTGTCCTGTATCCCCTCACTCATGAGAGGGATCCCATGTGCCCCTTTTATATTCAGAATTTCAGTCTGATGCCCACTTGGGTAAACTCCATCCCGCTGCTTTACAAAAAAATAGGGGAAAAAAGCTGGAGAAAGAAGAAATTATGCTTTGAGTGGCCCAGTGCAGCAGAATGACCTGGTGACATGAAAATTATGGTCCAATTCGTATTTTATGGGATGTGAAATCCAGCAGGTTCAGAGCTGATTTCCCATCTTCACATGAGGCTCCAACAGCTTTGAAGCTGCTGCTGAAGCTGTTTGCTTTCTCTAAGAAAGCTTTTGTCCACCAGGACCAGATGGAGACCTCAAACCTCATTTGCAGCAAAGATAAAATGCCAGAGACAACATGAAGCAACAACCTAAATGGAAATGCTGATGATGGCTTAGGCTTTAAATATTCACAATATCACTGCTGTCATTTCAGTGTCAAAGTCTGCAGGCCCAGACAGACAGACAGGGAGTACACAGCACTGTAAGAGAACCTGGCACATTTTTTCTTTCATTATTTCCACTTGGTTTTATAATTTTCCAATTGTTTGTGGATTATTTTTATACCAATGTTTCCCCAGCTCCTAAGATATGACCAACTACAGAAGAGGCCTGACAAAAACTGGGTTGCATTTGAAATTCTTGTCGTGTAGGTAAATGTGACTGGGCAGTCCCATCCCACTGAGCCAGTGACTCAGGCCCAGGTTTGCAGTGTCCAGAGCTGGATGTGACTGTCCTGCAGACCTTGCTCCAAAGGAGCCGTTCACTGAGCCACTCCTGCAGGCAGGCCTGTGATGGGAGTTATTTGCAGGAGAAAAGCAAAGGGGAGCAAAGGGAAGCTGGTTTAGAAATAAGAGCAGGTGTAGATAGCACAGGGGGAATGGCTTCACACTAACACAGGGCAGGTTTTGATATCAGGGAAAAATCCTTCCCAGTGAGGGTGGGCAGGCCCTGGCACAGGGTGCCCAGAGCAGCTGTGGCTGCCCCTGGATCCCTGGGAGTGTCCCAGGCCAGGTTGGACGGGGCTTGGAGCACTCTGGGACAGTGGAAGGTGTCCCTGCCCATGGCAGGGGTGTTGGAATCAGATGATTTTAAGGTCCCTTTCACCCCAAACCATTCCATGATTCTGTGTAGACTGGGGAATGTTCTGCTGCACTCACCTGTCTTTGGGTGCTCTTACTGCTACGTAGATTTAACCCAAAAAATGCACAAATAAGTTCTGCCAGCTTTAAAGAGAAGTTCCCAGCCACAGCTGTGCCTCTCACAGGGCGCAGCTCAGCACAGCTCCCCTCTCCAGAGCCTGAGTGGGAGGCTCCCTAATACATTTTACAGCTCCATGACTTTTTGTTATGATTATTTTATGGGCTTTTAGGTAAAGCTGCTGCTCACCTGTTTGAAAGCCCAGCTCGCATCCCTGCCTCTGACACATCCCAGGTGCACAGGCTCCTGTCTGGTGGGAGCACATTGCAGCTGCTGAACTGTCACCAGCCCTGGTGTCCCCAGCTCCCTGGCTGTGCACCTGTGCCCTCCTGGCACCAGAGCATGGAAAATCCCCCAGGCACAGCGCTGCTCTTGTGAGAGCTGCTCTGCTTCTGCTTGTGGGGCCTCTGCTGCACAAACACACGAGCTGGTGAACAAAGAGATCATTAAAAATAAGAGGAGGTAAACAGGCTCCTGCGTTCACATCCACATCCAAAGGGAGCAGCAGCCTGGGGTGGGCAGGTGCTCTCCTTCACAGCCATCCCGGCCTGGCTGAGCTGAACAAGCAGAAAGGAGAAGTGGAGGCTGCAAATACCTCCCAGTTCTGGTGCCCGCGGTCATGAATATAAATTCTCATTTATACTAAAGGCTTCTTAGCTTGGCAAAGTGATTTAAAAGGCCAGCAGTGGCAGGGATGATCATGCTGATACTTCTGCTGATCAGCACAGGGGAGCTCGTAGCAGGTTATTTGCCTGCAGGGCTGTGATCCTGCAGAGGCTACCGAAGTTAAACGCTGGGAGCTCCCAACACTTGTTCTGTTAACTCTCTGGTAGCCATAGTCCAAGACATGATTCCTTACAGGAACAGCATGCTCCCAGAGCAGTGAGCAGAGCAATCCTCATTTTGCTCTCCTCCAAACGAGTGGAATCTACCATTCACTTCAGTAATGGACAGTTATTCCAGTTATTCCATTTGATTCTATATAAGCAAAATTGTTTCCCTTAGTTCTCATGGTGCGCCTGTGCTCTGCTGCCTCCACTCTGGGTCAGACCTGGCTCTGCGCTCCCTTCTCCCCCTGCCTTTCTCTCCAGGCCCCCCAGGTGCTCCTCTCTTGTGTGACACTGTGACCATGCAAAGGCAAATGTGCAATTCTGGTCATCCAGGGCACTAAAAGCTGCTCATGTGCAGGCTGGAAAGGCAACAGGGCAGTGGCTGGTGTGGTGCAGACACAGCTCACACCAGGAGCAGCCTGGAATCACAGCTCCAAAGCCAACAGCACTGATCCAGCACAGCCCTGAGAACAGCTCCTGCTCCTGCATGGCACCTACAGCCCCTTCTCTGGGGTCTGAGGGTGCTACAAAGCCACAGGGATCTGCTGAGAGGAGGGACACATTCCCAAAAGCAGCATTTCCCTGAGCAGGGCACAGCCCACGGTGTGTGGCACTCACGGCTGGGAGCTTGGGGAAGCCATGCCCAGCTCCAGCAAACACCCACAGAACCCGGGGATTCTGGGGACTAGAGGGTTTCACTGATTAAAAACAGGCACTGTCAACCTCATCTTCTGCATCCTTAGCATACAAAAAATTGCATTTTCTTGCACTCCCAGCAGCACTCCAATGAGCCCCTCACAGCAGCTCCCGTTTAATTCCAGTATCACCTCCAAGCCTGCTCCTTATTCCCTCTGAGAAATATTCAGGCATGCAGTGCTCCAGCTTGTTCCCCTGCAATGCAATTTTATCTAAAACCTGCAGGTTCTGGTGGTCCCACCAGCCCCCATCCCCTGCATTTCACCTTGCCCTGGAGCAGGGACAAGCTGAGGTTCTGCCGCAGGTGGGTCCCCATCGCTGTCCCTAGCTTTCCTCAGGGGCCATGCACATGCTTCTCCCTCCCATGGGCATGGATTAGGGAATTTTGCAGCAGGAATGCAGGTAAACAGCAAAAAAAAAAAGTGGATTTCCCCTTGCAAGGTCTCCCTTTCACCCTGCTTCTGCCAGGATCTGCTAAGATTCAGTCTCTGAGTTTTTCTTGGGGAAGGCAGGGGGGAAGCATTTGTTTCCCAGTTGCAGATTTTCTCCTGCACGTACATGTTTGTCCATGAAAAAAAAAAAAAGTCCTCTATTGTAAAACTTGTCAAATGAGACCACCCAAGTGGCCAGAGGGAGGGAATTGGGGAGGAGGAAGAAATGCCTTGAAAACCATTTTCTTTTTGATGGTTTAGAAAGGGAATTGAATGTTATTGTCTCACTTTAAATATATTCTTTATGAGGAGGTCATGTAGCAGGCACATAATTTTCTAATTACAACCATGTAGATAACATGGAAACAAAATATATGGAGATTTTCCAAAACAGAGGACGCCTTTTCAAACAATATACTGTACAGTTCATCTTCCAGAGCCCAAAATAAAGCAGAGAGCTTTGCTCAGGAGGAACTAGATACAGTTGTAAGCTGCTAATCACTTCCTTTTACCCACTGTTTTATTGTCAGCAGAAAAACTAAACTCAGCCAGCCCCTAGATAATAACTGGAAAATGCTGTCTGAGCTTTGATGGAGGTTTCTCAGGACGTGCTGGTGCCATCCCTGGAAGCAGCCTCCCTAAACCCACTCGCAGGAAAGGAGGAATTCAGACCCACTGTAACATCACCACCATCCAGAGAGTTTTCCCAGCAAATCTTGCTGAGTGCATGAAGGGAATTGCATGATCACATCCCATTACACTGACAGGAAATGAGGCTTAAGTGAAAACTACTGTTCCTTTTCAAATATCTCGGGCAGGGCTGTGGGGAGAGGGGGGACCTGGGGCTGTTTCCCATGCAGGTGGAATCACCAGGTCCTGCACCTCTTCCTGCCAATTCCTTCCCTGCAGCTTCAGGACACTCCCAGTTTGGCACTGGCACAGGCAGGCTTCCCCCAGGGGTGCTGAGATTTCTGTCCCTAGCAGGGGGTGATGCGGCTCCCAGCATCTTCCCAGCTGAAACAAGGCATGGATGAGGAGGGGTCACTGCAGGGAAACCCTGCACAGCACCTTCCACACACACCTTGGGGATGGAGGGGATACAGCAGCGGCCAGGGGTGGCTGCTTTTCCACCAGAGTTTTGGTGGGATCGACTTTCCCTACCATCTCGTCGGTGTTTCAGCTCCCCAGACTGGGATTACTGGGTCAGAACGAGGTGTCCTGTGCTGTCCACCTGCCCTGGCACACCTGCAGGCTGGCAGGGTCAGGTGTGCCCTGGAGAGGATCCATCAGTACATGGGCCCATTGCAGTGCCAGTTCCTTCGTGGAGCTGGAAAACTGTGGGAACAGGGTGGGAACAATGTCCCCAGGATGCCCTTCTTGGTCTTCCCCACCTGCTGAGGCTGAAGGAGGGCATGCATTTGGGTGCAAAATGGGGTCATAAATCATCTCTGGGGTTTAATCTCCCCAGATTTGCCCCCACTAGAGAAAGCATCCTGTGAGCTGCAGTACTGATAATCACTGTGTGCAAAGCTCCACTTCCGGGAGGAACAGCGAGAGTCCCACCTCACCAGGAGACCCTGCTGAAAGCCAGGGTGGAGCAGGACAGCTGCTGACCAGCCCAGGACTTCAATATCTTCAGGACATGGCACGGTGACATTGGGTTTGTTATTCACAGCTCTCCAACACACATTTTCCCAGCAGACAAAAACTTTCAAGTGTCACTCTGGCTCCATCCAGCTGGATTTGACCACAATGAGTGATCAGGGTTTTGCAAAGAGGGTAATTTAAATGTGTTTACACTGCCACTAACCCCCCCTGCTTTGTTTGCCCAAGATGCTGGGGATGAGGGGATGTGTCTCTGGTCTCTTTGAAGCTGAAGTAACACAGTAGCAGATAATTGAGTGGATCAGTTCTGGGCTAAACTGTCCTGCTTGCAATCCTGGATAACACTAAATGAGCGTGGAGTGAAAGGGAGGATGGTGGCCTGGATTTTGAGCTCCATACACTGCAAGAAATCTTGTTTTGGGAGAAGCCAAAGATGCCTCTCAGTTTCTTCACTCACATCCCTCCCTCTGAAAAGCAAATCCATCCTTCTTCCTTCCCCACATCTGTTCCTGATGCTCAGGACTGCAAATTTAATACACACAACATTTTAAGCAGCTGGGCACTTCTGACCAACAACAAAATAACCCTTTATGGCCTGTAGTAACCAACCTACCTGGTGCAACCAACACCCCCACAGCTCTTGCTGGTTCCAGTTACACCCTTGAGTAAAGTTCAAGCAACCTGAGTTTCCTTGTGGCATCTTCTTTAGAAATTTTGACCAGGAATATTATTTCATAGGTTTTCTCCACGATGAAAACAAAAAACAAAAAACAAATGAGCAAACAAACAAAGGAAAAAAAAATCCATGATGAGTGAAGTAAAAGGAACCCACATGGAATAAGGGAATAAAAAGAGCAGCAAAGGACAGAAGGGGAAAGGCAGGAGTGACCCCAAAGCAAACCACTCCTTTTGTTTAACTGTCTTCTCTCCGAGCCTGCCCAGCAAGAAAAGCCCCTTTTAAAAGGGGGCCGAGTTGGAATTCACACCTGGAAGCTGGACCTGCTGCTCCTGACATCGGGAAGGCCACAAAGCTCCGAGTCAGCTTGGATCAGTGTCAGTGCAGTGGGGGAATAAAAGGACCTGAGCCCTTCCCTTTACACTGCATTGCTCCAGAAGAAAGCTGTGTTTGTTCGAGGTGGGCTGGATGGGATTTGGGGGGAGTGGTTTCTTTGTTTTGAGGTTTTGGGTTCTTTTGTGGCTTTTTAATGTTTTGGGGGATTTTGTTTCTGTTGTGGTTTTTGTTTGTTTTTGTTTCGGGTTTTGTTCTGGGGCTTTTTTTAGGTATCCACTTTGTATCTATTTCTATCCCCAAAAGGGGGAGGAATTCTGCAAATCCACATGAAAGCCTCCCTGGGAAGCTGCGAGGAGCTGTGCTGTGGGGGAGCTCAGCCCCTTTGGGCAGGAGCACAGCCCACCACGATGCTCCAGCAAACCCCCCATTCCCAAAAATCAGCTTTAACAGATCGCAGGGGATCAGCTGCTGCCTGACCCGATCCCGAGCTCACTGATGTCTCACAGACACCGCCAAACCTGCTGGCTGGAAAATTTCTAACCTGAGGGTGCAACCATGCCTGATGCTCCAGAAAAGCTGCTGCTTTTTTAACATTTCACTGCCTCTTTTGGGCTTAATCCTGGTCCCCGTCTCAGTTCAGCAGTACAAGTTGCTGGCACACAGTGAAAATAGGTGATTTTCAGGGATCCACAAACCTGGAACCCCTCAAGGGCAAATTATCAGGTGCACCCCATGCCAGGATGTATCCTAGGATCCATCATTCCCTCCCGATGCTTTACAGAAAATAACAAGACCCCCACAAATCCCATTCAGAGGCACTTTGAGTAGAGTCATTCTCCCAGTCCTAATCAACTGCAGGAATTAATGACCCACTGATGCTGTCTGTAATGCCTGTCCTTAGCTTGGGACCATCTGAAGCCCAGCATCTTCCACATTTCACATTTCACATCTTCCTCATTGCACATTTACTTCCACCACGAGCAATTCTAATGAGGTCAAAAATTATTTTCCTTCCTTTGCTCTAATCTCCTCAAAAAACAAAAAGAAGTATGAAAAGAAAACACAATATTTATTGTAAATCAGTGACTTCTGCATTAAAATGATCAAAGTGTGTTTGCTGCACACTTGAAGTTCAGATGCAAAGGGATTTCCAACTTAAATAAATAAAAGATTGTTTTTCTGTAATGCAAATTGTGAGGCACGGAGTCGTCAGACACGCTCTGCACAAGGCCTGGCCCACTCCTGCACCCCACATATTTTGCATGGATGATGCTCTTCATCTTTTCAAAAGAACCACCACTCCACCAGGGCATGCTAATGCGTGCCAAGAGGGGAACTGGACTCTACTTGATGTCTGATTACAATATGCAGCTTAATAATATAATTTCTCAGTTCAGATATTGATCCTTGGGAGCGAAGCAGTGTTGGGAATAGAGTGGAGCAGGGGGTGGAGAAATATCTGCTGCCTGTTTTCTCATCTAACAACTCCCCAAAGAGACAGAGCCTTCCCCATCCCACATAGCCAGGCATGACAAGAGATCAAAACTCGCTGGGGACACGCACTGTGCCTTTCAGGTAAGTTATACTATTATTAATGATCATAAAAGAAGCTATCAAGGTATTTTACATTTCTTTCATCTGGCAAGCCTGTGAGCACGTTTATTAATTGAGGAAGCCTCACTTTTCTGCAAGGTAGACTTTAATATTCCTTTACTACGAGCAGGAAGCAGCGGCACGGGGGTGGCTCTGCTCCCAGGCAGGGCACAGCACAGCCACCACAGGGTGACATCAGCCTCCTGTACCAGTGACAGGGACTGTCCTGCCCCCCAGATCAGGGACAACACCCTGCCCTGTGCACCCAAAGCTCAGGCAGGAGAGCAGACCTGAACCCAACCTGCTCAGGTGCCAGGCTGGGTTGATGAGAGCGGAACAGAACTGCTGGAATTTGGAAAATAATCCATATTCCTGAAGAAATAGGATTGTGCCATCTGGCAGTGCCCTCCCTCAGTCAGCACAGCAGGACTGTTCATTCCTCAGGGACAGCCAGCCACAGCCGGGAATATTTTCCCACATGGCATTGGCACTCCAGACAAGGTGAAGTTTTCCCCCTTTGTGTGTTTTCGGAAGTTGTTCTGGTTAACCCCACGACCAGCACAGCTACTTGTGTGTCACGAGCACTCACTCATCTCCAGGAGACATCTGGGCCCTGGAAACACCGCGAAAAATCCCCACTGAAGATTAGGGACATTCACAAGTGGATGTGTCCAGAGGGCAGGAAGGGGATTAGAGCATCAAAGTGACTAATTAGGGCAGTTTCTGGAAGAAGACCAGCTCTAATTCATGGGATGTGAAAATGGAAGTTGAACCTGAAATATTTGTGGCAGCCTCTTGGATGCTGTGAAAACCAGCACATGTGTTTGGCTGTGCGAGAGAGCACTCCCGGTAAGTGTGGGAAGCAAAACATGTGCTTAAGTGTTTGCAGAATGCAGAACTAAATCTAAAACTGGTGGGTAACAGGGGGATCAGAATTTGAGGGGAGTAAGTTCACTCACCCTGCACAGCTTCAAGTAAACCAGTTCCCAAGACACACCAGGAAAAGGCAAAGTTCAGCCACAACACAGCTCAAGCTCACTTGTACAAGCCCAAAACTACACCAGGTTTTTAGTTCCTTCCCCAAAACCAGGAGAAACCCAGCACAGCTCCACAGCCCTGGCCAAGGATCGTGCTGCAGATCTTGAATCCAGACTAAAACTCCTGCAGGTTTCAGGATTCCTCTGTGGTTCACAGCTCCATGACAGCCTTGCACTGAGCTGCACAGTCTGTGACAGCCTCGAGGTGTGTTGTGTGCTTCCCTTTTGGGCAACCACCCCGAGCTGAGCTTGGATACTGCATTTTTAAGTCAGCTACAGCATCATCTGCTGTATTCCAGCTGGCAGGATCAGCATGGACTCGGCTCAGCAGGATGCTGTTTGTTTAGCTGGAAGTCCAGGAGACATCTTCTACTTATGCATCTGGGTAAATGGCTGTATTAAAGTTTAATTTCTTTAAATAGAACAAAAATAGACACTCATACACAAATTAGCCATTGCTTTATGTATATTGTGTACCCCGTAATTAGCAGGTAATATTCACTCTTTAATTTAAGAAAAAAAAATTGTTATGCTAAATAGGAGGATTTTTGCTTAATTACAGGCTAATCCTATTTCCTTAGAACATGTGATATTTTCTTATCTCCCCAAAAGGAAAAGGCACATTCGAATGGGAGGTATGCTTGTGTTCCGTCCTCTGCCACACAGATTCCAAGGGATCTCGATTTTCTGTGGAGCTGGAAAACAGGAGGGCAAGCTCCAAATCCTGACAGATCCTGGGGAAAAAGGGGCACCTTGGTTCGGCCAGTTGTGCCCCTCAAGGGGACACAAGAAGAGGTACCCAAGGTTGGCATCCTTGGTCCAGGCACAGACAGGGACTCCAGGCAGCCAAACAGGATTTTCATAGACACTTTCATGACACTTTAAATCTACATTTCCAGACAGGTGCTGGTTAAATAAGACATCCTACTCAACGTCCTTTATTTCTCCGAAGGCACTGGGAATTATAACTAAACCTGACAGAGTGGATGTGGGTGTTATGGTGCCAAATAATCGATTAGAGAGACCAAGGCCCAGAGAAGCAAAGCACAACCTCCGTGTAGGATCAGCAGTGGGGCTGAAAACAACGCCCAGGCTCGGCTGCAACCACTGGACTTGGTGGCTTTTGTGTTTCTCTTTCCATTATGCATACCCTTCCCTTTTCCCTTAATGATTTAGTGATGTTTGTTCCCTCACACTGCGTGCAGACCTTGCAGATCAAAATAGCCAGTCATCTAAAAAAAATTCTTTATCCTTTGTTCTTCAAAGAAGCCAAATAATCTCAATCCTTTGAGAAAACTCAAAGGGTGAAGGCAAAGCATCAGGACTGATGAGAACAATAGCGGTGCATCCCCTGACGGACAAGCATCTCCAGTGCTGTGTGGTTATTAAAAAAAAAAATTCCTTGTAGTGAAAATTCTTGGGTCAATTACTTGTTGCCACAGGGAGATTTCCTAGGAGTTTTATTGCTATTATCACCATCCGGTGATTATCTGCAGCAAAACAAAGGTGAATTTTGATGCGAGGAGATGCAGTGTTTGGCAAATCTTAAACAACAGAAAGTAGAAGGGGGTGGAGTGATGGGAGATCAAAGTCCCTGTGATTCCTGTAAGGTTTTGGAGCCAATGCTGGACATTTGCTGCTGCTTTCAGGGGTCTGAGGTATTTTTCATCACTTTGGAAGATTAAAGAGCGGGAAAAGAGCAACTGGCCATACAACCACAGCATTTCTGCAGCAAGCAGTGACAGTGCCAGGGTCTCACTGCCCATTCCTCACTCCTGGTGATAGTGAAGGAAAACCCTTCAGTCCCCAGGGGACAAGAAAATCATTGTTTTCCAAAGCACACACCAGGCTGTCATTTTGGGAAGGACACAGATCTCCCTGGGCTGAGGACACTGTTTCAAACCATCACTTCCCTCCAGCCTGGCTTTTGCCCACCACATTTTGGAGTCCTTCACACTCCAGGTTTGGCAGAGGCTGTGCCCACACCTCAGACCTCAGCTCCAGCTCCCAGAAAAACAGGAACAAATGCAAAGTAAAGCTGGGAGATGCTGCTACAGATTGATTCCCCCTCGACAGAAGGAGCTTTTTGGATCCAAATACAAATTGCCTATAATTAATTCCCTTTTCCTACAGGTTTGCACACAGGGAGCAACTTCCTTCAGGATGTGGCAGGGGCAGAGGCTGATTTGCTTTTTCTTTGTGACCACAGGCAAAAGGAAATATCAGAAAGGGACAAGGCTAAAGCATTTCCCACACAATGGAGCCTTCCTTTGATGAAAGTAGAAGAACAGTAACTCCAGTTGTATTTTTTTAAATGAAAAATAATATAAAATATAGTATTTTTCACCCTCTGGTGTGAATTGCCGTGGATTTTCTGAACTGTTGTGGATTTTCCAATCAGCTACAGCAGAAGTGCTCCAGTTCACACCTGAGATCTGCATGGAGGGCAAAGCTTTGTTTTGCAGCACTTCCTCAGGCTCTGACAACCCCACTGAACAATTCAGGGGTGCCAACCCCACTGGTCCAAGGGACAACCAGGCACAGGCTGCACCTGCACAACCCCTCTGCTGGGGCAGGTGGCTGCTCCCAGCACGGCCCCATCACACAGAGATGGGATGGACAATTTGTGTTTCCCCCATCCTCTTTTGCACATGGCAGGAGATCGGGATTTTGCTCTGCTCGTGCTGCCACGACACAGGACTAACACTTTCCCCAGTAACTTGATCCTAATCCCCCACTCCTGCTCAGAACAAAATTTGCACATCTGAATCACATCCCAGGGGATCCTGGGGTGCCTGCAGTCACTCACAGAAGCAAAGGCACTGCCATGGCAAGCCTGGCAGAAGCAGGGCTGGAAGAAGGAATGGCTCCCACTGAACTGGCTGCCTGAAGAGAATTAATCCAGTAAATGCATGTTCTGGAAAAGATACGCTGGGATATGAGGGCTGATAGGAAATGCCACCCCGGTATCAAACAGGAAGCTGAAATGTGTCTATCAAGCCAGTGCTCTTTGATCACCAGCAGTCACTCGTCATTTACACATCACAGGAGGATGCTCAGCTCCACAAGGTGCAGTCAGCCAAAAAGGAAGAAGGATCAGCTGAGTATTTGTGTCTTAAAGATGTGCAGTGATTAAATAAACACCAAAAACCAGCCCGGTCAGCCTCCCAAGGGCAGCAGCACCTTACACTCAGACAATTGACGTGTTTTACACAACTTGCAGCCCCACTGCTCACCAGAGTTGCTTTCATTCCTCGTGTCAGAGCAATCTCGCTCCCAATTCCTCTTCCAAACCCATCTCGCAGGATTTCTCCTGTGCTGTTTACAGCTGGGTAGCAGGACAGGCCATATAACCACAACATTTCTGCAGCAAGCAGTGACAGTGCCAGGGTCTCACTGCCCATTCCTCACTCTTGGTGATGGTGAAGAAAAACCCTTCAATCCCCAGGAGACAAAATACACCACAGTTACCCAAAGCACACACCAGGCTGTCATTCTGGGAAGGACACAGATCTCTCTGGGCTGAGGACCCCATTTCATGTGGAGACACATTTTGGGTCTAGGGACCATATTCTCACCATTCAGCCCATGTTTCAGCAGCACAAGCACCTGCAGCTCCCAGACAGCAGCACCCAGTGCCAGGCTGGCCCCACAGCCCAGACTGGGGTCTGTGGGGAGGAGAAGTTTCCTGCACCTCCCCAGTGCCAGGACAGCCAGGCAAGGGTGTGAAATGCAGATTTGCTTTGCTTGTACAACCAAAACTCAGAGCCATGGGAGGGATTTTTAGACTGTGTGGTTAAAACCACCCTCAGAGCAACATAACTTAAGGTTCAGTCAAAGAGCAGGTGACTGAGAGGAGGGCAGAGCCCTCGGGCTGCTCTTACACCGGGGCCTGGACACAGCACCTGCTCTGGACACAGGACCATGGGGTAGTCTGGGTTGGAGGGGGCCTTTAAAGGTCACTTAGTCCAATCCCCCTGCAGTGAGCAGGGACACCTTCCACTGTCCCAGGCTGCTCCAAGCCCCGTCCAGCCTGGCCTTGGGCACTGCCAGGGATCCAGGGGGAGCCACAGCTGCTCTGGGCACCCTGTGCCAGGGCCTGCCCACCCTCACAGGGGAGAATTTCTCCCCAGCATCTCATCCAAACCCACCCTCTGGCAGTTTGAAGCCATTCCCTGTGTCCTGTCAGTCCATCCCTTGTCCCAGTCCCTCTCCATCTCTCTCAGAGCCCCTTTAGGTGCCAGGAAAGGTCCAGTACAAAACTCTGGGCTCTCTTGGATCCTTGCAAGTCCAGAGTTCAGCTGAGCTGTTCCCAAAACCTTTTGCTCAAGTTTTCAACCTCCTTGAGCAAACCTGGTCCCAATTTTGAGCTGACTTGAACTCCATTTGAGCTGATTTATAGTTCAGCATTAAAAAACAACAACAACAAAAACAACTGTTCTTTAAAATGGCCATTTTGGCCATAATTTATGTGAGGCCGGGTGGAACTTGTTGTTTTCAATTAAGTTTCAGATGGATTTTGTAATTTTAGGTTTTTCGTTCAGAGCAAAACATGAAAGAAGGAATGGAAAGCATCAATTAATTCACGTAAACCGTAATGGGAGGGTAGTTACATGAATGTCTGGGAGCAGAGCAGCGTCCTTCCAGGTACATCCAGCTGCAGATGGAAGACAACAGTCCCTGGATTTCTTTCCCAGCGCCAGACCTGGCTCTGTGGCCCCTTGGACCAAGTGTGCCATACACAATGCTGTATCCAAGATATTTTGACACCATCTTGCAGCTACTTTACTTGAGATCCTGGTATTTTAATAGCCAGGATTAGCTCACAGCAAAAGCTGAACCTTTGACATTTCTTCCTTGCAAGCAACTCACAAATTGATGCTAATATTTGGCTGTGCTCAGCGGAGACCGAGTCAATACTTACAAAACTCGCTCCTCCCTGAGGTTCCAAGGCCGGGCATTTTGTTTTTACAGGGGGGAATATCTGGAACCTTTTAATGGATTAAAAATAAGTTGCAGTTGATCATTTGTTTGCGAGACAGAAAAGGCTTCAAAGATCCACAAGCGGATTAAGCGGGAGCGCCGGGATGATTCACAAGCTGATACAGGCCACCAGGCAGGAAGCGTCTCAAATGACTTGCTCCTTTGTGCCCGCTTCAAAGCACCCCGAATGACTGGCAGCCCCTCTCCGGGGACACCGAGGTGGCAGCAGTGACAGTGCCAGCAGCGAGGTGTGCGTGGTTTGGGGAGGAAGAAGGGAATTCCACTCACCCCTCCGCGTTGTGCCTGCAGTTTATGGGGGAAGCTCGTGCCAAAATGTGTTTTACAGCCACAACCTTCTCCTCGTGTTGTTTTCCTCCCTCTCTTTTCTTTCTTTGTCTTCCATCCCTGCTTTATCCTTTTTTGTTTTGGGCAGGGCAGAGGAAGCCACGTGTGTGTCAGAGTCTGCAGCCTGACCGACCGTCCCCTCCGTCCCTGCCTGGTGCCAAGGCTCCTGAGCCAAGGAATGCCATCGCAGAGGGAACGGGGTGCCTGCTGCTGAGGGAGGGGACAGCTGAGGGTCACCTTCAGGGAGCTGGATTTATGGCCCACTAAAGACAATGGGAAGAACACCCCGACAGAACTGGGCTGTGGATGAAGCCTTGGGCTGACCCATGCAGGCAAATCTGAGTAAAGGGTTGGAGGAGACAGTTATGAGTTGTAAAACTGCAGCTGGACCCACGACTGCTCCGTTTTTCTGTATTTTTACTCTCATTCTGCAGATTCTGGGGGTAAAAGGGAGCTTTCTGCAAACTGATTCCTCCAAACCTGGGCAGGATGAGCAATAGCAAAGGTGTGGGATAATTCCCAATTGCAAGCTGCCCAGGAGCAGTGCCAGCCTCGGCAGCCCAAGGGAGCTGTGGCTCAGGAGAGGGTCCTGCTGCTCCAAGGGACACTCCTGGCTCAGTCCTCAGAGTCTCTGGGAGTTTGCATTTCAAAAACTGAAGGGAGGTCAAACTTCCCATCACTAGAATTTTCCCAAACATATCACATCCCTGGAAATACTCAAGGCCAGGCTGGACAGGGCTCTCAGCAACCAGTTCTAGTGGAAGATGTCCCTGCACATGGCATGGGGGGTGGAACAAATGATCCTTAAGGTCCATCCCAACCCAAACCAGCCTGTAATTCTACGAAACTTTTGCTCAAAGGCTGCCAAGGAAAAGTTGGACCACAGGGCAAGAGGCAGAGAGCTCAGTAGATCCTGGACGCCCAGGATTAAGCCCATTGATCTTTGCAGAAAGGCTGCAGGAGATGAAGGCTGCCCACATCAATTCCAGGCAGATACACAAGCAGCAGCCACAGGCACCATGTGGCAGCAAAACCTCCAGAGCTCATGGCAAAGGATGGCAAGGGTTTAATGGAGCGAACTGTGAAATTAGCTGGGAAAACTCTGCATGAAGGGAGGAGGGATATTGCATATACACATGTGGGATCATTATATTACAGAGACTTTCAACGCCATCTCATAAGGAACACTGAAAAAGACCTTACAAGAGACTGAAAAAAATCCTGCACCTCTTAACATCCTGCACTTTTAACCAAAGGCTGAACTTGCACCGAGAGCAATGCTTTTCATATTTAAATCCCATCAGCATGACAGCAGGCCAGGAGGAAACATATCCAGGCTTTGGAACCCAGCTGTGAAGGGGGAACATATAAAAATGGGGTCAGCTGGGAAAAGAGGCTGACAGACATCCCAGGGTGGCCACCAGCTCAGTGTCTGGCTGTGAAAGGCAGCAGTCACTCTGTTCTACTGACTCTCCTTCATCCTAACGTGGCTCTGGTGCTCCAGATGCTCCGTGGAAGAGCAGGAGCTGCTCCCACATCCCCAGGAGAGCCATGTCCCAGAGCCCAGTGCTTTAAGATGGTTTGTAGCACAGCTGGGAGGAGCAGTAACAGCGATGGGAGGCTGCGTAGGCCTGTGAACGTTGTCTCCTGTGCCATCCGAAGGGATTTCTGCCCTGGGCAGGGCACACCAGGGGCTGTGGTCCCACTGTGGTCCCTCCTGCAGCCCTGTGAAGGTGCCCATGCAAACCCAGCACGGGAGGCAGCAGGTTCCTGTGCCAGGCGCTCCAGCCCTGCTCCTCTTGGATCCTGGCTCCCAGCGCTCTCTCCTGTGTTTTGGCACTCCAGCACACAGCAGCTTCCAGCTACTGGAGCTGTTGCTGCTTTCATTTGCTGCCAGAGAAAACTCTGAGCCCCCAGCCCGGACCAACCATCGGGCCTGCAGCTCCGAGCCCTCAGAGGCCTTTCAAAGTAGCTCTTTCTTTTGAGTTTGGGGGAAACCACTGGCTTTGGTGAGAGCTGCTGCTTCTCTGCATCTGGGGTATTTCTCCACGTGTGCACGACCCCCTCTGCTCGTGCAGACGGACTCACAAGTCACCCTTTTGCAGGGAGTTGGGAAAGGCTGTCCCACCCCCAGCCCTGCTTTTGGGCCCTCCTGAGCACCTTTATCCCGGGCAGCTCAGTGAGGAGGATGCCCAGACTGAAGGTGGACGGAGATCTGGTCACACCTGCTCCAGCTCTTGCACACAGACTGACAGACACCTCCCTGACCCACCCAGGGGAGCTGCCAGCCCCAGCCCCCAGCCAGGGGTCAGGGAGGGGACCTGTGTCTAACATCTCTCAAAAGTTTACCTTTCCTCACAAGGCTAAAAAGATGGCACCTTAATTGGATGGGAAAAGTACATCGAGCTCATTAACTAATTACGAGGGAAAGTCCCTGCAGCAGATGCCTGGGTTGCCTAAAGTACTGCTTACTCTTCACTGCTAACTTTGAAAAGGGTTCTGCTATTAAAGCATTATTTTGTTACAAAAGCACAACAAAGTAATTTATTTTTTATCGTTCCTCCCCAAACAAATTGGGGAGCTCCCTTACAGCTTTTCCAAAGCATTGTGTGACAGAAGCAGGGGCTGGGGGCAGGACAAGATTGCTGAGACCCTCCCCAGTGGCACCAGCTGCCTTTGTAGGGACCATCCAGTGCCTGACACACTCCAGCTGCCTTCAACTGGTGCCTCTACAGCCCTGTCAGGAGCAAAATATTAAACGACCTGAGGGATGAGGGTTGAAGCGTGAACTTATCAAGCAGCCAAGAATAAACTCAGCCAATCACCTCCCTGTGATCAGCAGGAGACTGTCTTCCTTTCCCTTCTAGTGGGAGCTGATAAAGCAGGAGAAAGAGATGAATCTTGTGGCTGCTCCTCATTGCACCAGATAAGAACGTGAACTAGAAATGCCATTTATATCCCTGAGCACCCGTCCCTGCTCCTGCACCAGCTGGGGAGGCACTGCTGGGATGTTGGGGCTGCACTGTCTAGAGGTGGGTATTTGGGAAGGAATTCCTCCCTGTGAGAGTGGGCAGGCCCTGGCACAGGGTGCTCAGAGCAGCTGTGGCTGCCCCTGGATCCCTGGCAGTGCCCAAGGCCAGGCTGGACGGGGCTTGGAGCAGCCTGGGACAGTGAAAGGTGTCCTTGCCCTGGCAGGGGTGGCACTGGATGGGCGTTAAGGTCCCTTCCAACCCAAACCATTCACCCCAATTACATTTCCTCCCCACTAACTCCCGATGAGAACCGAAGAAGTTCCAGAGAACGGCAAAAAGAGACACAAATTTGGCAATCGCCCAACCCAAGTTTCCCAAAGCCTGAGGGACCTTAAATTCTCCCTGAGGAACAGCAGCTGGAGCTCACCAGTACCCCTTGGGAAGGAGGCAGCGCTCTCCATTGTCACCCCTACACAGGAGAGCTCTCCAGGTGTGTGTTCTCTCAACTACAGTCAGCAAACCTTAAATATCTTCCCTCCCCTCCTCTCCTGTCCTCTCCTCTCCTCTCGAGGCTGAAGGAATGCCTCAAAACTTTTCTAATTGTGTAATCTCAGCTGTCATATGACCTCAGCAACAGAAAATGGCCAGATTCAGAGGAAATTCTTTGCCTAAACTGATCATTAACTCTTCCCCCCTCCTCCCCAACCCATTTTAAATAAACAAACAAACAAATGAAAGACCCCACAGCCCCACAAGGCTGATGTTGTTGTTTTCCTTTCCCTGGAAAGCCTGAGGAATGGCATGGTCAGGGAAGCCCGGCTATGTGAGGATGCCATGGAAGGCACCTGGCCCCAGCACCCGTCCCTGCGCTCACGGGAGCATTGTCAGCCAGGAAAGCCATAAATCACCTGCGGGACGGGAACCTGGAGACCAAAGCCATGTAACTCAAACAGCCTCAAAGCAAAAGAGTCCTTTTAGTGTGAGGGTGGTCTGTGTAAAGTTAGGAGACACCTGCTAGCAAGCCCTGAGACACAAGCATCTGTGTAAACTCGCCCCCTCCCTGCGCCCGCAGCCCTGAGAAGGTGTTGAATGAAGCAGCTTTCATGAAAAAGGCTCTGTTTGGGGCAGCTCTAAGGCTCCCATGTACCTAAGCAAAACAGAGCCAGGGCTGTGCAGCCCTGGGATGGATTACCAGGGACCACAGGGAGGCCTATTAATTACGGTGACACGCTGCTCTGCTGCTCGCCAGGGGCTCGGGTTGGGTGTCAGGGCAATAAGAGCCCACTCTGTGCGAGGGGCTGGGGCAGCACAACAAAGCCCAGGGGATCTGGGCAAACCAGAGCATGAGGGGGGAACCCCAGTGAGCAGATCCTGAGGGCTGAGAGCTTGGTGGGGGGGAGGTTCAGCCTCAACCCCCTGCACATCCCTGTGCCAGGAGTGGGTTGGCAGCACACATTTTGGCCATCCCAGCTGTGGTCCTTCACCCCCTCGGATCAGCAGCCAGCAGGATTTGAGCACTGATTTATTTTTAATTGGGAAGCAAAAGCTAAACAGTGAACCCTCTATACACAAGGCCATCACACCTTCTTATGAATTAAACAGAGGAAATGCTGGAGCGCTGGCAAAGCTGAAATCTGGAAATACCAATATTTCACCAAAGCGGTTTTTAATATGCAGAAGTGTCATACACATCGCTCTGAAGTTTCTAGCTGTAGGTGAAATCTTCTCATCATCAACTCTCAATATAGTATGTGCTTATCTTAAAGGACATTTACTTTCCTGTGCTTACGGCCTGTATTTGAATTGTCAAATGACACTTTGCTGAAATTATTAAAACCTAGAGGTCACAGGGAGCCTGACTTGAAAGCGGGAACACACATTCTTTCGTCTGAGCAAAAGTGCATATTTGGAATTTTAAATGCAAATTTTTTTGGAGGAAGAATCACTTTTCTGGCAGCCAAGTACAGATGGAACATTTGAAAGAAGGTTCTGCTTTAATATTTGACAAGTGCTGTGAATAGACACCCTGCTCTGCTGGGAGAGGGGAGGGATGGGGCAGAGCCCCGACCCCACGGGAGCCTGGTGGGGGTGAGTGGGGGTCTCACCCTCACCCACCCCTCTCTGGTGGGTGTTTTACAGCAGGTGAGACCAGAGCAGACTGTGGGTGAGCTGGCAGCTTGGTCCCTTGGGGAGGGAGGCAGGACAGGGAGAGTGCTGGGTGCTGTCCCCCACCAGCCTCCAACCTCTGGCTCTTGCTCCAACCCCAGCAGAGAGACAGGTTCTGGCGGCTGGGATACCCAGGTTGTGGATTCTGGGATACCCAGGCTCAGGGTGCTGGGATGTCCAGGCTCAGGGTGCTGCGATGTCCAGGCTCAGGGTGCTGGGATGTCCAGGCTCAGGCTGCTGGGATACCCAGGTTCTGGATTCTGGGATACCCAGGCTCAGGGTGCTGGGATCCCTGCACAGCTCAGGCTGAGGGAAGGCAGGCAGTGTGTGGCTGATATACCCTGACTCCAGGACTGTTTTCCTTCTGAGGGATTAGGCTTATCTGTTCCCCTTGCTCCTACTTCCTTTTAGGGTGTTCAGTGAACAGATAGGAAGGGGAAGTAAAGATGTTCAACATCGCTCCCAAAAAAATTCCCCAGTTAAACACCTCATGTGACATTTGGAGATTAGCCATAACCTTCCTGTTGTGCAGAGGCTCCTCAGGATGAGGCAGGGAGCATTCCAGGACGTGCCTCCCTGTGAGGCCGGACCATGCCAGGAACACTCAGGCAAGGAGCAGGGAGGCAGCAGCTTGAGAGGGGATGAGAAGCCACCGTGCCCAGGTGCAGAGCCAGGAGGAGCACACTCTGCAGGGAACACATCCTGCCCAAGCAGTGTGGATCTGGAAACAAAAACCCCTGGGGCTTTCCAGGGCAGAGCTTTCCTGACACCTCTCAGCTGCCCTGGGCTGGGTGTTGGCCCATATTGCACCAAAGCTTCAGAAGATGCTTTCATTCTGTGAGAGCTGCAGGGAAGAACGGGAGCAGCAACACAGGGATGAACCTGCCCCTCCAGCAGCACCCTGCCGATCCAAGAGCTCCCTCTGCACAGAGGGAACACTGGAGTGGGAAGAGCTTCCACAGGGCAGCCCAGGCAGGGCTTGGTCCATGGTCACCATCTGTGAGCAGCAAGTCCAAAAGCAGCAGGAGCCACCAGCCCTCTGAAGCCTGCACTGCCTCCCTGCCTCTCCTCTCCCGGGGGTCCTCTCCTGGATGAAAGTGGTCGGCATTCTAACTGTGCTTTGCTAAACATTCGATGCAAAGGATGAAGACTCAGCTTCCTACAGCCCTGAGATGAGTCTGGTGCTCCTGCTCCCTCACCCACAGGCTCCGTGAGAGGGACTCGGTGACAAAATCCTGCTGCAGCCCCAACCCCAGCACCTGGAGGTGAACAGCAGCAACACCGAGGTCACTGTGAGGAGGAGGGCATGGAGGAAACCTGAACATGGTGCCAGAGCAAGGCTGGGAAGAAATTTCCTACCATGAAAGGCTCTTCCCTTTTTTCTCCTTCTACCACAAACAGGGATGAGGTTTGAGGTGTGCAGGCTCCTGGCTCCAGCTGGTGACAGAGGCAGTGACACCATCATCACTACACTTTCCAGAGCAAACACAGCCCAGTCTCTGGCCCATGCTGAAACCCAGGTTGTTCACCTCTGCCCAGGTATTTCCTCTACCCAGCCGGAACCCTTTCACACAGATGTGCTCACAGCCACCCCTTCACTTCCCTGTGAATCCAAACCCTTCTCCTCCAACACGATGTGACCTGACTTAACTACGACATGCTCCATCCTGGTGCCTGCCCAGAGAGGGGGACACTGCCTGCCAGCTCCTCAGCCCCCTTTCCATCAGCAGAGGCTGCTCCTCAGCCCCTTCCCATCCCTCCTGGAGAGCTCCTCGGTGCTGATCTGAAGTTTGGATGCAGTGTTGTTTTTATATATAAATGACATTATGACAAATGATGAAGGATTAAATTACACTTCAATCAAATCATGCCAAACCAGTAGGGATTGAGGTCCCAGTGGAAAGTATACATGGAGTTCCTCAGCTTCCTGATTTGAATGACTTTGTTCTTCTTCCAGAGAAAAGGGGAGGGGGGGGGACCAAGCAGAAGAGAGGGAAAAGGGAGAGGAGGGGGGATTTGGCCTAAAATGAAACATTTTCCTTTTAAGTTGAACATTTGAAAATGGCTGGGAGGAAAGAGCTGAAACACTGTAATGGCTGATACTGAAGAACAGCCTGGGACTTTTGCTTTTCGAGAACAGAAGCCAGGGAGAGAGCTGTGGTGTGAAAAAGGCAACGCTGTGTGCCTTGAAGGGGAAGGTGTTTGCAGCAGCCCATCTCCTGCAGACACTGAGAACCCCCTGCAAGGCACTAACCCAATTAGCTTTGCTAGAGCTGTGCTGTGCAAAGGCAAAGGACTGACAGTGGTTTTGGTAAAGGCTAAAGACAGCTTCCCTCTGCCTTGCACTCCATCGGAGGCGCTTTATTATCTTTGTGTTACCACATCTTGCAAAGGTTGGCTCCAGAGCCTCCAGCTCTGCAGCTCTGTCCAGCCAGAACCTCTCTCCTCACTCTCAGCACTGCTGTGGACAACTCCTGCAGAAACAGCCGCTCCAGGGCTGAGTTTGGCTGGAGAGAGACAGGCAGACAGACAGATGGACAGCCAGGCAGACACTGAGCTCTAGGATCTGCTTTAAGCACTTTGCCCTGAAGGCTGTGTCCAATACAACTGACTTCGTGCTGATTTCTGGGTGCAGATCTTGGGTGTTGTGTCCCACAGACCCCGTCAGTGGTCAGGCATCGGGATGAGCTGCCCAGGGGGTGGTGGAGTCACCATGGAAGTGTTCAAGAGGCATCTGGATGTGGCACTTGGGGTTGTGGTTCGGGGGTGGTTGTGGTGGTGTCAGGCTGATTGTGGGACTGGATCATCCTGAAGGTCCCTTCCCACCTTGATGATTCTGTGATTCCATGATTAGTGGAAGCCCAAATAAGTCAAGAAAAAGACACCAGGGTCCCCTTTGGCTCAAAGGTTGCCACTGAGGGACAACCAGGTTGATTCAGGCGTGACACACCCCAGGATGGCATCAGTCTGACGAGCTCAGAGCAGCTCAAAGCCTCCCTGGCAGATGAGAACAACACCTCAGTGAGCAGTTCTGAGGGCTGTGGCTGCATGTCTGCATGTGAACCATGTGCTGGCTGAGCCAGAGAGGCTACAAGACCCTTTCCTACCTCCCCGTTTTATTATTTCTGTCCTCACATAACACACACGGCCTGCATGTGCTATCTGTGATGGGCAAGTTCTTCTCTGGTCACATCGTTACATTACTGCTCCAATCTTGCCAAAATTAAAGGCAAAAAGAGCCCCCCAGCAGGTCTAAAATCCCGCTCTCAAGGCAGGGCAAAGCCAATTCCACTGAGAAAAGAGCCAAGCCCACAAAAGAACACACGTGCACACATGTCTACAAGTATGCTCAGGCACACACTCCTGCACCTCAGCAGGATAAAATCAGATCATCCCTTTCCCAAGGTCCTTTTGCTACGATTTTTCTCCTTGTAGTAAGAGGCTTTGCAAAGTATTTTGAAGAACAATTCAGCAATTGTTACCTGTAGTTAACGTCCAATCCCCTCACATGGCAGCTCAACTTTCTGACACAGAAATCCAGGAGAGCACTCGGAGAAATCAAGACCCAAATTGGTTCAGCCTCTGAGGATAATAACGACTTAGAAATATGTATAAATTTAAGTGGTTTTGAATAAGGACAGCGTTTCAAAAAGCCCTCGAATTGTTACTTTGAAATAAGCCATTATTTTCTGCTTTTTTAAATTCCAGTCTTTAATAGGGGATGAGACCCAGACTGCCAAGAACCAAGGAGAGTTTTTGATGCAAATGAAAAGCGGCATTTAAGAAGTGCAAGTATCCCATAACAGAGCCCACACCACATTGCCAGCTCCCAGGCCTGCCTGGAGAATCCAGGGACCCATCCAGCCCAGGAGACCAGAGCAGGGGGGTTTAGAGGCCCCCTGGCCCCATGGCTGACCTGGTTTGTGCTGGTGAGGCCTCAGGGCTCACACCACAACCCCACATTCAATATTTTCCAGTCAAAAACCACAGAAATTCCAACCTGGAGTCAGACCCAGACACACACGGGCAGATGTGGCCACGCAGGGAAGGCATGGATGAGAGGGGAGCTCCTGAAGGCTCCTTGGACTGGTTTTACTGATCCTACCCCTGCCCAGTGTGCCAGGAAAAGCTCTGTGTTTCAGTGGGATTGATAAGGACAGCTCCTCTGTCCCCCAGGGCCATACTTGGAGAAAAATCCTCTGGCAAAGAAGCATTGCTGGGGTGAACACGAGTGATTCTCACACCCATCAAGGAGTTCAGGATCTCCACACTCAAGCCCTCCATGGACACCCACCCCTGGCAGTGCCAGAGCTCCCCAAGCCACTGCCTGGTGGGTGAGAGGGAGAAGAAACAGCTCTTGGAGAAGGCAGCAGCAGGACCCAGGCACGCCCTGTCCTCCCCACACAGCGAGGAAGGAGCAGGACGGTGCCTTCCCCTCTCCCAGATGTGCCAGAGGTTCCTCCTGGGTGGCCAGGACACAGTTTTGGCCTGGGAGAGCAGAGCCAGCTCTGCCAGGGAGGAGCTGAAGTGGTGGGGATGGGATGGCAGGCGGAGAGTGGACCATGGCATCATTTAGGTTGGAAAAGACCTTTAGGATCATCAAGTCCAACCATCACCCAGGACCACCACTGACCCCTGTCCCCAGGTGCCACATCCACGTGGTTTTCGAACACTTCCAGAGATGGTGACTCCATCAGTGACTCTGTGGTGACTCTACATCCAGGGGTGGTGACTGTCTACCTTGGGCAGGCTGTTCCATGCTTTACAACCCTTTCCATGAAAAATTTTTAATAATATCTGATCTAACCCCACCCTGGTGCATCCCCAGAGGACGAGGCTGCCCCTCATGTGGGGGCTGCCCCAGGGGACGTGGGAGGGGGGACGGTGGGAGCAGGGAGGGGCCTGGCACGACAGGGGAGTGACAGCAGAGCAGGAACAGGAGCTGGCCCTGGACAAAAGGCCCAATTAAAGCGTCCTCCCGCAAACAAACATCCCCACAGCCCAACTCTTTCAAAGATGGCTCAGGAAAGAAAAGGGCCACGGGATCGGCGGGATCAACCTAAGTCATGTACATCTATTTAACAAGAAAACTCATTGATAAGCAAACCACCTGATGCTTGCACAGCAGAAAAGAAAACACCTGGTTCTGCCTGTGGGTTGATAAGCCAATATCTTTAATCTTTTTTTTTTCTCTTGATGACTGAAGTACACACTCTGTGCGGCCCTATGCTCCAGCCACATTGGTAATAGTAACAAAGCTTTGATGTCCCCCTCATTCAACAGAATGTTGTTTAGTTCAAAGAGAAGAACAGAGGCAATTCTTTGCTTTTAAATTATTAGCTCCCTAAGTCTTCTGTAATGATATAGTTTGACTGAAGTGTGCAGTTTATTAACTACATAAAGACGATATTATTAGAGCGGAGAAAGGCAGCCGAAAGTTTTGCCTTTCAGCTCAGCAGCAGGGGTTTTTGATACTTTGATCTCAATCAATGCTAAATGTCTTTGTGAGATAGAGGGAGCAGCAGAAATTACCTTTGGCACCATGACTACATCAATTATTTAGTTCTTTTTCTTATAAATTAAAGTGTTCTTCAACTTTTACCCCAATTTTTTCTTCCTCTTCTTCTTCTTTTTTTTTTTTTCCCTTCAGTTATTCAGGGGCAGAGCGGGGAAGCTGACTGGAGGAAGTCTGGCTGTGAGTATTAATAAAAATTCCACTGACCTTTCCCAGTCCTGGTCTGGGAGGGTCTTCTCTGTGTGAGGAGGTGGATTCATGTGAACAACAACAGCAAAAGGAGGGCTTGGGGTAATGAGCTGTTTAATCAGATGACTGTGCAGGCTCTTATTCCAAATTTGTCTATATTTAGCCTAATTTCCTTTTCTTTTTCTCCCCTTGGTCTTTTCCAGTATTGCTGGTGAATGCTGCTGGAAAAATGGGACATTTGACAAGAAAGGTGGAGGGTGACCATTTACAGGAGCAAGTAGTAACAGGACAAAGGGAATGGCTTCCCGCTGCCAGAGGGCAGGGTCAGATGGGATACTGGGAGAAAATCCTTCCCTGTGAGGGTGGGCAGGCCCTGGCACAGGGTGCCCAGAGCAGCTGTGGCTGCCCCTGGATCCCTGGAAGTGTCCCAGGCCAAGTTGGACACCCTGGGATAGTGGAAGGTGTCCCTGTGGAACTGGGTGGGCTTTGAGGTCACTTCCAACCCAAACCATTCCATGATTCCAGGTGTTCTGAGGCTGAAAGCAGAGCTTGCAGAGACCACAGCCCCTGGAGCTGCGGCAGGTGCCTGCACACTGGTGCTGGATGCAGAAACTCTCATTAAAGCCACTGGCGTTAGGTGATCCCACCCAGAGCTGCCACCAAACCCTACCCACACAGAGCTCTTGTCCAGCCTGGAGTTCATCCCTTAAAGCCAATAATAAACCATTCCCACAGCTGATCCATCCCATCCCAAGAGGGGTGACAGGCTCTTTCACTGGGGCAGAGGGAATCCGGCATGATGGGACTAGAGGGGATAACATAGGTCAGTGCTTCCCTTGGATAACAACAAATGAGTGGATATTTCAGTGGGATTTGTGCTCTTTTGATACTTCAGGGAAGAGGCTGGAGCAGAGCCAAGGGAGGAGAGTATCCCTGCAATCCTGGAGACAGCAGTTGGTGGCTGGGCTCAGTGCTGTGGTGCACCAGAGTGTGTTAGAAACCACTGGAACCAGAACCTTGGCTGGGAACATGAGCAGCAGGACCACGGAGGTGCTGAGGAGATGCCTTTAAACTAAGATTTAAAGCACTGACCTCTGGCCAGAGAAATTCTTTGTGAGCAAGAAATAAAAGAGGTCTTTGCAGAGGTGTTGAGGCATGAACTATGGGAACTTCAATATATTTATGTGTAGAATGTGTTGGAGAACAACGTAATTCTGTTTTCATGGTGATCAAAGTTTTGCAAGAAGGAGGACTTGAGACAGTGTGCTGAGCTGCTATGGCAACATGAATTTTAAAAAGTAAACTGACTTACAAGAGCTTATCTTTTCCTCTTTAGTGTGGTGCAGAACAGATCTAGGAACCTCTGACTGACAGGAATCCTGTGAGGCGCTCACCTCTGCTTCTGGGCCGGGTGTATTTCAAAATGCATAAAACATATCCCCCGTGGCAAGGGGAAAATTATTCCGTGACTGGGTTTGTCCTGCACCCCAAAGAGCCAAGTCATGGTGATTCTTTCATCGTGTGTTTATCGCAGCTCAGATATTCAGATGTTGGGGTGGATGCAGCACGAAGCACTTTGGCTGTGCTGACATCCTATTCTGGGAGCGGGGTGGGCTGCCAGGCGGTGCTCAGGGCTGAATTCCACCCACAGGCAGGCGTTTCCAAGAGCACCATGACATGGGCTCGGTTTACAGCTCGGCTTTCAAGCCACCCGCACAAAATGTAGAGGCAGCGGTGTCAGGAACCCTCCTTGACAGCTCCTTTCAGGAGGGGATGCTGAGAGGAGCTGTCACGCTCTGAGTCAGCTGTTCTTCCAGGGCTGGCATTCCAGGCAGGAAGAGCCTGCTTGCGGAACCATCCCAACCACGCCGCCTGCCAAAACCACACTGGGAATCCCATGGGAACCGGCCCTCTCCCAGGCCAGCTGGTACTTCCTGCTCCCGAGGCCTGATCCTGCTGGATGCTGAGCATTCTTTGTTCCATTTTTAAATTAATGAGACTTGAGCAATGCACAGTCCCAGACCCCAGGAAAGAAAAAGCCTCTCGGTGTTTTGGCCATGTGGCCCAACTGGAGAGGAGAGGGAAATGTCAGGCTTGAAGGGAAATACGAGAGATGCCTGGAAAACAGATCCTTAATCTGGAGATTTTATCCAGGTTCTCTGAGCTGGCCATGCTCCCACGCACAGCTCTCCTCCCCAGCACAGGCTGTGACCCCCAAAACTGGCAGCCCCATCTCTCCAGAGAAGGATGAGGATCACCAGCCTGGGACTCGCTCCCATCCTATCCCAACAGTGTCCCCTTGAGGCTGGTGGCTGAGGCAGCCTGGGAAGAGCCCTCAAGGAGGTGCAGGGGAACCCCAGAAGCTGCTCTTGTTTTCCAGGCTGGTCCAAACAACAAATCCCAGCAGCTGTGGGTCAGCCTGAGTGAAGGAACCTGGAGGAGCCCACCCCACAGTGGGTGTGGCTTCCAACTGCTTGGGAGTGGAGCACTAGGAGAACCACTCGGATAAGAGTCTTCCTTCCAAGTTCATTCTGTGAATATCCAAAGCTGGACCACTGCAGCCCATCCTGCAGCACCTGGAGTGTGGGAGCTCCTCCAGCACCGAGGAGCCGGAGTGGGAGAGTCTGTGCAGCCGTGGGAGGTGGGAGAGAGGAGCCTCTGCAGAGGACACGGGGCTCCCTCGCTGCTGCTGCTGCTGCTGCTGGAATCTCCTTTCTTCTGGCAGCCAAGCAGCAGGGAGTTTTCTGAGAAACTGCCCACAGGGAGCGATCACTTTTTCCAGTCATTAACCTTACACATCCCTCACATTACCGGGATACCTTGGATGTCTAAGTTGCTGCAGCGAGCTAATTCCTGCAGGTGACTCCAGGTAGCGATAAGTGGGCTCTGCACAGCGAGGGGATTTCAAGTGCCAGAGCTGAAAGCGCTCCCGACTCCGGCACGCCAGGCCTCCAGCGGGGGACACAGCCTCAGATGTCACCGTGCGAGCACAGCGCAGTAGCAGGAGGGAGCCGGGGCCTCTGGAGCCGTCATTCCCAACCTGCAGCCAGCAGGCACCCGGGGAGCCAAAGCAAAGGGAGGAGGGCCGGGCACGGGCTTGAGATGCACAGGACAGGGCCCTGGACCCCCGGGGAAAAGAGCTGTAGCTGGAGGATACAGGGAGAAAAGATATTTGGAAGGTATTGGAAATAAAAACCAGTGCCCTGAAGGGATAAATGTTGGGAACTCCCAGTGCTGGCCTCTGGGATAGGTGTGTACCCGGCTGGATGTCACTGCACCGGGTGTCCCAGCCTTGACAGAGCAGCAGTTTTGCATCTGAACTCCTTCCTCTGATGTGGAAGATGAGCACGAGGAGTATTCAAAGGCAAGGAGGTTTCCAAGAGAAGCCCCAAACCAATGAGAGAAATATTTACAGTAGGATGGCTCTTACCATATGTACATCATATTAAACAGAATATTCTTTTCTCTGACGAATCACAATGTCTTCCTGTTGTGTTTCCTGGATTATACATCACCAGTGTCCTGCCAGGACTGTCTGAGCAACAATATTTACCCAAAAAATTGCAGAAGACACCAGATTTGTCTCTCATCAGTAACAGGTGTCACTGTCAGTGACAGCAGAGCAGGACCAGCTCCCTCTGACAGAGCAAAGCCATTGAGAGCCAACATGTGTTTGTACAAGAGGAGCACCACGGGCAGTGAGGGCCAGCAGCCTCCTGCCCAACCCTTGGCTCCCCTGGGAAAGACTCTTTGGAGACAGAAGCAGCCTCTTAATTTTCCCAAACTGCCCTGTGATGGGAAGTGCCAGCCCAGACCTGGGGGAAACGGGGAGCTGTGGGTGTGTGTGAGCAGAGGTTTAAATCCCGCAGCAGGACTGAGCATGTGGAACCACATCAGCCACGCAGGAAAGAACTCCATTTATAATCAGAAAGTACAAAACAGCAACATCAGAAGTCACAGGTCATGGCCAAGGTACAGAACAGGGACCCACAGAACACACACTGAGGAAACTCCTCCAGGGAATAAAACAACCACCTTCAAACACTGACACAAGGAAGGCAGCAGTCCAACACTCTCAATATCAGCACAGCCTGTGGCAACACATCAATCCGAGATCGGAGGGGCCCAAAACACCAACAGGGATTTGGCTTGGATCTCCCTAGGTGTTCCCAGGTCGAGCTGTGGCTTCAAACCCGTGCACTGGGAAGCTGGAACTAAAGCAGGGGGGCTCTGCACTCCTTGATGCCGCTGGGATCAGTTTAGGTTTGGATGAAGGAATGATGCTTTGCCACTCAGCACACAGCTGCTCGTGAGGGGCACTCCATACCTCCCAGCAATCAGCTGTCCCTTAATCAGCACGCTTTAAAATTTAAAAATTGTTATTAACAGGAGGTGGGCCCAGGCTGGGGACACAAACACGGCCCAGTTTTGGCACTGAAGCCTGAGTCCTGCTCTGGCAACCCCCTGCAAGCCCTGTTCCAGCTGTGCTGTGTTCAACGTGCTGACACCTCATGGCCAAGCCAGAAACTCCGATAAGACACCGTTTCCCAGGACATCACCCACACATCCTCCATCTGCTCCAAGGCATGAAACCAGGCTCGTTTATCAACAAGTTTGTCATGAGCAGAACTGAATACGCCAAAAGTAGGAAAGAAAACCAGTCCAGAAACGCTGGTAGCTCTTGGATCACAAACAGCTGGGCACACCAGGGGCTGTTACCCGTGGCTGTGGTGCTCTGAGTGTCCCTGGTGCTGGAGGATGGCTCTAACACACTTCTCCAACAGCACGGTCCCTGTGCTGAGCCACACGTGGCAAACACTGCGCTCTCAGGCCTGGGAGGAGCGTCCGTGTCGGGGTTACCCCGCTCTCCCCTCCTCCGTGGGGGTCTCCCAGGGGCAGATCAGCTCCTTTGCAGAGTCCTTCCGAGCTCGGTGGTGTCTGTCCTCTCCCTGCTCGGAGCCCCCGGGGCAGGCTCGGCTCTCCGAAGGCGCGGCCGTTTTGACTTGGAAGAAGCTGCATTGGGAAAGAGAAACTCATCACACACACGGCGCTTTTTGATGTGCTCCGAGGCGGCGAACGAGCTCGGCTTTGAGATTTCCACTGTTCGAGCCCCAAATCCCAAAGCAAAACTGCCGGGCACGAGCCCATGGAGAGGGAGGACGAAGGGAACCCGCGCTGCCACCCCTTTGAAGCTGCAGCGCCGGGTGACAGAGCTCCGGAGCGCAGAGCCAGGTGGAGCAGGAGCCCTCAGGTTTGCGCTTTGGAATTTATAATGTGGACTCATCCACTCGGCCAGCAGCAGAGGTGGGTTAAACGAGATCAGGGACACGCTGCTCCTAGGGAGGGACATGGCCAGGGTTTGGTTCCTGCAGGGGCAGCCTTTCCAGGCAAAAATTCCCCATCTCACATGTCCTGCCCTGGAACAACAAACACTTAGGGACTCTCTCTCAAGACTTCCCCTCCCTTGTCACTTCTGGGTCTCCTCCGACTTGAAATCACTACACCAAACCTGAATCAGTGCTCAAGAACACCGAGGTTTTCCAAATTCGGGGATTAAAAGTAAAACCAGGGGTTTTGCGCCCTGAACAGGAGGTGTGAGAGTAGCAGAGACACCGCCAGCATGGGCTCCTGGCCTGTTCCCATCAGAAAACGGCAGGAGTCTCGCTAGGGAAGAGACAGTTCCTGGAACTGTCCAGCCTGGGGTTTGGGGCAAGTGTGGGAAAGGCGACTGTCAGACGGGTTCTCAGGGACCTCCCCCTCTTGCTAACCCCAAACCGAACTGGTCCCGGAGCTGAGCCCTCTCCAGGGTGGGTGTCCAGGTGTCCGTGCGGTGCTCACCTGCTGACCGTCCTGGTGTCCGGCCGCAGCCGCCGCTCCCGCCCGCCCAGCGGCTGCACCTTCCCGTGGGGCATGGCCGGGCACCGGGGCGACAGCGTGGCCAGGCTGGGCGAGGTCCAGCAGCCCCTCCTGAGGAACCGGCCCCAGGACAGGGCGGCCACGCGGGACCTCCTGCCACCGGACGGGCAGGGGCCGGGGCTGGACACCTGGGGGTCCAGCTGGGTGCCTGCAGTGCGGTCCAGGGCCAGGCTGACGGGCAAGGGGCAGGCGGTGCTGTGGGGCAGGGCTGGGGGCCCAGGGGACACGGGAGGCAGGGCTTGGGGGACAGCTGGTGGCGATGCTGGGGTGCTGGGGCCAGCGTGGGCAGCCGGGTGAGGGGCACAGGAGGCGAGGTGGCCTGGCTGTGGGGAGGAAAAGGAGAGAGGCTCGGTCAGCTCTGGGGGTGACACCCAGGGCTCCCCAGGATTCTTCAGGAGGAGAATTCCACTCCTCCTTTGGTGCTGCCAGGAGAGAATGGCTCAGCTGGGAGGCAGCTGCAGCCACCCCAGCCGGGCCTGTGCCAGTGTCCCCCTCTCCTGCAGCTCTGTCCCCTTCCCTGCCCTCCCACCGCCGGAGCACGGAGGTGTCACAACTTGCCTGCGGGGTTACTGCTGCCACAGCCCCAGCGGGTGCTGACAGATCCAGCCCCACACCCGCCGGGATGCTGGAGGAGACACCAGCTTGTCTCATTCCTCACAACGATTAGCTGCAGGCACGGAGGAGGCTGTCATCCCGGGAATGTGATCTTGGTTACGAACAGCACAACCATGTCACACCCACAGCACCAGCCGGGGCTGGGAACAGACCCTGAGCCCCAGCCCTGACGGCTCCTAGTACCACTCACATCTCATGCTGAAGCCGCCAGTGTCCCTGGCTGGGGCTGTGAAGGCTCCAGCACAGCTCAGCCAGCTCTCAGGACAAGCCCAAGCACAGACTGGACAGGACGAGGACAGCACATGCTGCATGCCAGGTCCCCTCCCATTTCCCGAGGACTCAGTCCCAGCAGGAATGAAATGCAGCTCAAGTGTCCAAGGAGAGGACCTGAGAGCAGAGACACACACAGAACATGCACACACACATGCAGGGATGGCACAGTGAAAGATGAACACATTGAGACATGACATAGAAGGATGAACTTGGTTCTTTTTCCATTTTCTACATTTATTTTTATTAGACAGATGAATGCACGGAAGCCATGGCCAAAAAATGAAACAACACATGGAAACAAACAATTTCTTGGCTGGCACAAAGTGAAGTTCAGCTTGTACCAGGCAACCTTCCTCTTTGGGGACTGAGCAGCAGAGGATGAGGAGCAGAAGGCTGGGCTGTGCCAGCTCCATCAGCCTGTGGCAGGGCAGAGACAGCTCCTGCCTGTGTGTGAAGGATGGGGATTTGTTCCACATGCAGTAACTGATATGCCACATGCAATGACTGGAGTTCCACATGCAATGACTGGAGTTCCACATGCAATGACTGGAGCTCCACATGCAATGACTGGAGTTCCACATGCAGTGACTGGTGTTCCACATGCAGTGACTGGAG
>VXBT01007020.1:0-35856 GCA_013400235.1 Oriolus oriolus | reverse complement strand
GTTCCACATGCAGTGACTGGAGCTCCACATGCAGTGACTGGAGCTCCACATGCAGTGACTGGAGTTCCACATGCAGTGACTGGAGCTCCACATGCAGTGACTGGAGTTCCACATGCAGTGACTGGTGTTCCACATGCAGTGACTGGAGCTCCACATGCAGTGACTGGAGCTCCACATGCAGTGACTGGTGTTCCACATGCAGTGATTGGAGCTCCACATGCAGTGATTGGAGCTCCACATTCAGTAACTGGTGTTCCACATGCAGTGACTGGAGCTCCACATGCAGTGACTGGAGCTCCACATGCAGTGATTGGAGCTCCACATTCAGTAACTGGTGTTCCACATGCAGCGACTGCTGTTCCACAAGCACAGTGACTCCCAAGCATGCAGCATGAACCCATGGCAGGGGAGCAGTGATGCCAAGCAGAGATGATGAAAAATCAGAGAAAGGAATGGATACAGAGAACATAACAAGCAAAGCAGCAGATGAAATAGAAGTAGAATCAGAGGGACTGACGGGAACACACAGATTTGTTATTTATTATTTATACCCTGACTTGATCTTCCACATGTTACTACATACTGGCAATCCCAACATGCTCAGTGCTCCATGTTACACAAACTCTGGAGAGACCGTAGAGTTCATCACAGCAAAATAGCTTTGGGCCAACCCTGCCAGATTCTGGAGAGTCTTTCAGTGCTCTTATGTCAAAGTAGGTTGAGGGTGCTCAGCACCTGATGCAACAAAGCCTTGGGGTTTTAAGGATTTTTTAAAAAGGCAACCTGAGCCCTCTCCCCTGTCCAGCAGTGCAGAATGTGCCTTTGCTTCCAGCAGGGGTAACAACAGACTCAGCACAGACATCAGAGCGGAAGTCTGGGGTAACTCAGTTTCAGTTCCTCTAAGGTGGTTTATCACCAATAGGTTAAGGAAGGGCAAGACAATCTCCCTGGCTCAGCCTCAAGTGGAGGAGAGGAGTGGCACCAGATCAGAGTGTCCAGCCCTGATCCTGCCTCTGATGTCACACATGGGGAGGGCCAGAGTCACTGTGAGAGCTGTTGGGGACACAGTGACATCCTGACTGTCCCCTGTTCACAGGGAGCTGCCTTGCAAGGACCCCAGGGCTCCAAGGGCCTGCATGCACCCCGTTATCCGAGGGCTCCCACTCCCTGCCAGCTTTCTCCAGAAGCTGTGGCTGCCCCGTCCCTGGAAGTGTTCAAGGCTGGGCTGGATGGAGCTCTGAGCACCCTGGGGTAGTGGAAGGTGTCCCTGCCCATGACAGGGGGTGGAATGAGATGACATTTAAGGTCCCTTCCAAGCCAAACCATTCTGGGATTCTGTGATCTCCCATTTTCTGTAAAATCCTACCAGTATTAAAAGGGAATGGACAATGTGAACCGGAGACAGGCAGCTTCCCAGACCTCTGTGATTCCACCCAGTTCCTCTGCTTCCCCAAAATTTTAACAAACAAGGAAGCTTTTCTGCCCCTTCAATTCCCGTTACTGGGCTTTGCAGGAATCTTCACACTTCTGGTAATCACTGGCCTGGTCTAGGCATGCTGGGCTTTCCCAGCAAGGCCTGGAATCTCCCTGACCTCTTTAGCACTAATGTAGTATTTTAGCTTGCCTCATTCTACAGAGCAAAAGAGAGCAAATGAAAAAGAAAATACTATTTAAAGCTGAAATCAGCTCTTAACACCTCTACCCTGTTCTCCCTTGCCTCTGGGCTACAAGCCAGCGACAACTGCAGCGACCTCCTGTCGGGTTTTTAACAACAGAAAATAGAAGTGCAGGAAAAAGACAAGACAAGAGGTGGGAAGGATTTGATAAAATCTCCCTTGGCCTGGTGCAGGCTCTGGCAAGGGGCAGCTCTGCACCTGCACAGCCAGCTCAGGGCACAGGAGTCACGGGGAGAGCAGAGCAGAGCTTCCTGCTGATCATCTCCAGCGTGCCAGAGGCTGTGGGAGTGTCATTCAAATTCAGAAGGTCAGCTAAACCTTCCGAAATGCTCGTGCTACTGTTCCCACAAGCAGCTCTTCTGCCCGTGGCCCCACTGTGCTGGCTGGAGGTGCAGGACTCTTGGAGTGAGGGGTGTGCTCCTCTCAGAGGGTGCCAGATGCACCCCTTGGGAGGGTGCCCAGTCCCCGAGGGGAGGGAGGCCGGCAGGGACGCTGAGCTGGGTGACCTCGCCCTTCTCCCCGCGGGGTCAGCCCCCTCTGCCCCAAGGAAGCCTCTCTGACCCCGAAGCACTGGGGCAGAGCTTTACCTGCCCTGTGCCACCCGCTCGTGGAGGAGCCGGACGCAGGGAGAGGCAGCCGGGCCCTGCAGCCTCCCGGGGGGATGTCGGGCAGCAGAACGCCTCTGCCCTCCGAGCTGTGCGGAGGGGGCCGGGTGCTGCACCCCGAGCCTGGCACAGCAGCACCGTGCCAGCACTCCCTGCCTGGCGTGCTGGGAAGCGACAGCTGCTCTCCAGAAGCCATGGCAACGTGCGGGAAGCTGGCTGAGGGCAGGGCCGGCCTGGGAAACCTAAAGCAGCACTGACACCTTCAGGAAGGGGAGACGAAGCTCAGCACCGGCCTCGCCTTGACTTTTCCCTGCGGGGCTCAGAGCCTACTTGGGAGGAGCTTCCTTCTGCAGCTGGTTCCTGCGATCCAGCTTGCTCATGACCTGCGTGATGTCCACGGTGTTGGCGGCTTCTCTGGCTTTGGCCTCTTCCTCCTGCTGCCTCAGGATGATGGGGCTGGGGCTGGAGCGGAGGTGGCGGCGTCCGAACAAACCCGTGCTGGGCAGAGAGAGAGGGGAAGGAAAGGGGGTTTAGTGAGGAGAAGGGCAGCAAAACTTCCCCCTCAGGGAAGCAGAGTGACCCAGGAGGACAAGCTCGGTCACTGAGATGGCCAAAGGAGTGCAAAATGCTCTAAAGCAGGACTGGGTGACTCAGTGCCACACACGAGCTACAGAACTGCTGAAAATGTTGAAGTCCAGCTCCTGAGGGACTCCAGGGCCCACCCACATCACTCCTGTTGTTGTGTTTGCACATAACTCACACTCGGTGTGAAGCCAAACAACTCCCATCCATGGAATTTTCTCTAGTGCCCTCAGGAAGATCAAGACAGGGACCAGGACGGGTGTTTCTGGTGTCTGTGATGCCCCCAAAAAACACCCACTACCTGCTTCAGCAAAGCCACTTCCCCAGCAGGGGACACAGGTGTTACATCACCTCTGGATGAGGTACCAGCTCCAGGTTAATGGGACGCTGAGGTCTGGGGGGATCCAGAACAAGCACTGACAAACACAAAGGCAGGATCACCGGGATCAACCAGCATCTGCCAGTGACCTTGTGATATGTGGCTCAGGGAAAACCTGACCAAAGCCCAGGCCAGTCACTTTTCCCACTGACTTGAAACAGGCTTTAGATGAAACAACCAGTGTGAAAGTCCACAATTCCTCTTTCTTGCCTGCTAGGTTGATGAGTGGAAGGGGAACAGAGAAACAAACACCACCCAGTCTGACACTGCAGCTTTAGGAGCAGGTGCAGTTCAAATGGCCTGAATTTGCTGCATAACCTTCATCTTGCTGGGAAAAAGCCATTTCCAAGGCCATCCACCTTGTGCCAGCTGTCACGCACAAGGTGCTGCTTGTTCCCACATGCCTGCCACCTTCCCTCATACCGGGGGTGAGCAGCTTTGTCCAGGCAGAGCTGAGCAGATCCCAGGGATTAACCTAAACCTTGGGTCTGCCTCTGCTCTGGCAGCCAGTGTGTTGTGGGCAGGAGTTTTCCCATGCCCAGGACACAGCGCTCTCCTTCCAGGAGAAGAGTCATTAATTAATTCAACAATCACAGCCCTTCTCAACAGACCCAACAGAGAAGGCAGCTGAGCAATCAGCAACTCCATTCCAATTGTTCACAAGCCACTTGCAAAGGGCTCATGAATAAACAGCACCATCAGTCTCAAAGCAAAGCATCTTCTCAGCGCAAAATTTTATTTAATTAGGAGAACATCTAAATCATAGTAATTTTGCTGCAACTTGGGCTTTTTCTACCCTTGCTACAACAAGAAAAACAAACCCCACAATTACAGCCAGTTTCACTTGCCTTTTCTTGACACCCTCTTGTGGCACAACAGCCTTGGCCAGCATTTCCTTGTATATTGGAGACTTTAAATATCGGCCATAGGAGTCCTACTAGGAGAAAAAAGAGAAACTGGTAGTTATGGGCTGCAAACACCCTTATTAAAATCACCACCAAATACAGCTGCTCAGGAGCCAGGGAGGCTGGGAACTGGATAATCTCCCCCAGCAGCCCAAGGGACTTTGCATCTTTCAGGCAAATGTAGCTATTTAAACCGATATCCTTTCATCTTGCCGTAAAATTCCCAGGAGTTTCCATCTCACAATAAAGCTTCACAGGTAAGACCCAGATCAAAAGATCTGAATGAAGCTTAGCCTGGGCCAGCAGGGTCTCAGAGTCACTGCAAGGTGAGGAGCTTGTATTCCAGGAGCCAAACTTTTCATCAGCAGGTGAAAATCGGTCCAGTTCTGCTGCTCTCAGTGCATGAGCTGGTGCCCAAGGTGGAATTGAAAAGCAGGACTTGCAGCAGCCACCTGACCCCCACCACCTTGGGGACAGGCTGCCTTAGAGGGAAGAAGCAGCAGCAAAATACAAATGCCCGAAGCAGCACTTGCTTAACTCAGCAAATTTGAGGGATTTTCAGACAAAGGCCCCTTGAAAGGGACAGCTGATAGCACACAAAGGAAAGGCCCGGAGGGCTGGAATCCCCCTCAGGCTCCGGCAACAAATAACAAACCTTTTTCATCAGCATGTAAATGTGAGTCTGAGCAGCATCTAGAACATAACGATGAGGGTGCTCCAGGCCTTTGACTGTGATGCCCATTGTTTTGCCATCGATGTTAATCCAGCGCCTTGCTCCTGGAGCCAGGAAGAGCCTGCCAGGAGGAGGAATCAACAATGCCATTAGCAGCTGGAGAATTCACAGATTCCTGTCTATGCATGAAAGGAAAAGTCCCTTCAGCTCCCTGCTGCAATTTGCTATCCTGATCTCGGGCAATCAATGTCCTCTTCATCACAGTCGTGCACTCACTTCCTCTTACATATAATATAAGCCAAATTTTAGCTCACTAGAAGCAGAAAGCCTCTCTCCACTCTGCTTGTGACAACCTCAAGAACTTTGCTATTCCACACTGATATTTAAATTACATCCTAAGACTGAAATATAACAGAGAACAGAGAGGAAAAGTAAATATATATAAAAAAACCCACTTCTACTTTCATCTCCAAAAGCTCCTTTCCTATGTGGGGACAAAAGACAGCCACATTTGATAACAGCCTACATGGAAAAGTCTCAAGAATAAATCATTTGGAGAATGAGAACCTGTGGAAGGTGATAGGACTCACCCAACACAAAGAGTTTAAGAGTGGAAAATTTTCACACTCACTTGTAGATTTCTTCTGCTTTTTCTTTGACCTTGGATTGGTCTCCATACTTAAGATCCTCACAGGCTTCCCAGAAACCCAGATTCTCTCCTGCATGACAAGGACACAATCAGCAGAGTGAGACTGAGGAAAACACAATCCCATTTATTAACTCCTGGATTTGTTTGGTACAATTTGTTGGCCCCAAACCACTCTCTCCAATTCTTCAGTCACTGAAGGAAGAAAGCAGCTTTCCCCTGTTCTTTGCCCACTGACACCTCTAAGAACTTGTGAGCTCAGCCAGTTCCAGCTTCTCTGGGAGCAGTCATAGAGTTGTGGAATGCTTTGAGGTGGAAGGGACCTTAAAGTCCACCTCATTCCACCCCTGCCACAGGCAGGGACACCTTCCACTATCCCAGGGTGCTCCAAGCCCCATCCAACCTGGCCTTGGGCACTTCCAGGGATCCAGGGGCAGCCACAGCTTCTCTGGGCACCCTGTGCCAGAGCCTGCCCACCCTCACAGGGCAGAATTCCTTCTTAAAATGCAATCCAAACCCTCCCTGCCAATCCTCCGCGGGGGACATCCCGGGCTGTACCGCGTGTCCCGTGCCACTAGATGGTCCCGCCTGCCCTGGCTGCACAGCTCCTGGTAGCAGCCTGCACCTTGTGCCACTGTCACCTCAGCCTGGGGACAACAGAGACACTGCACACCCACCGCTGAACTCCTTCTTCAGGAAGAGCTGGAAGTTCTGGCGGCCTTTGGGGTCCCGGATCAGCTCGCTGAAGTTGAAGGCCCATCGCTCCACGCGCATCCTGGTGGGCACTTCCACCCTGCGCGGGGACAAAACAAACAGCACTGCCGGTTCCTCTAATTAGCAGATGAATTAAAACCAAAATGCCCTTTGCTGCAATGCCAAGGGACTTCTCAGCATTCTCTTGTTTTCCAGAGTGGTGTAATGAGCTCCTGAAGTCAACCCACTAAGTAAGTTGTAATTAAACAACTCGGGCCGCAGTGGGATGAGGATTTAACTGGGATTTATGCAGCTCTCACACTGACAGCCCAGCCTTGCCCTGAGGTTTGACTCAGTCCCATCCTGGAGGAGGCACTGGTTGCTGCCCAGAGCTTTGCTTCTCATAAAGGCATTCAGTGCAGGCATCCCCTGGGGATGTCTGATGGGATACAATCAGTCTGTAACAGGATTGCTGCTCTCAGAACCACTGAGATGTTGGATGCTCTGAGCCTTGAGATGCCGCTGTGTAATCAGCAAATCCTATCCAAAGGGAAAACCAAGAGAGGCCTCAGAGAAGGGATGGACCACGAGTGTGCGCCTCCAACCCAAAGCCTCTCCTAAGGAAGCAGCCCGAGGGGTGAGCAGAGATCCAGGGGAGCAGCTGAACCTTGAACTGGTCCTTTTCCATTCCTGTGCTAGTAAAGGTGGGCTTCACTCATCCAAGGGGAGGGTCAGACCCTCTCAGCAGAGGCCAAGTGCACACTCCCATCATCAGCTCAGGAATTTCTGTAATGTTAAGGAAGGCTCCACTTGAAGAAGACAGTGCTGGGAGTTCAGCATGGAGTATTCCCAAAGTTTCAAGATAAGTTGGAAAGGGGATGCTTCTCTGCTCACGATCAGAGATCAGATACCACACTGAGAATCAGTGGTTCCCTTTCCTGATTTCTATCAGTATAAAGGTCACTGTAAACCACAGGCTGGCAAAACAACACATATACATACAGCTTTGCATTGAGATCCCAAAATTCAGGGTCATCTGATATCCAGGGGTTGCTGGGGAGACATCCAGACAGGATGGGGTCATTGGAGAGGAACTGCTCAGAGTACTTCACAACCCTGCAACAAATCCAAAATCAAAATATTAATTTGGAAGCCAGAATTACAGCCAGCCCCATTATAGCCAAATAACAGACTATAGGTACCCTCAGAGGTGCAGGACCCTCAGCACAGGGATCTGGAATGTGGCCCCTGCCTTCCTAGAAAAATCAATTCATTAGCTCAGTTAATCTTGTCTATTTCCCAAACAGAAGTCTCCTGGCTGTCTTTCGAAGCAGTGGATTTGTCAGTTCAAATACAAGGAGATACAAGACTCTCTTCCATCTCTCCTTTTGCCTTTTCATTTTAAGGAAGTGGGACTAAGCCCGTGGACAGTTCCAGTCTCCTGCACCCAGCTGGCCAGAGCCTGATCCTGCATCATACTGGGGGGAAAGTGCCAGGGAAAGGAACACAGGGGTTGTGTTCACTCAGGTGGTGTTGTGGTTTGGCACAGCCGGGTTTTGGGTAGCAGGGGGGCTGCAGAGATGGCTCCTGTGAGAAGCTGCTGGAAGCTCCCACCATGTCCGGCAGAGTCAATGGCTGATGGCTCTGAAGATGGACATGCTGCTGGCCAGAGCCAGGCCAATGAGAGAGGCTGGTAACGCCTCTGTGGTGACATATTGAGAATTGTCATCAAAACAAAAATCACAAGACTTTGCTCTTAGTCAGAGAAGAGGAGGAGGAGGTGAGAATATGTGAGGGAACAACATGGCGGCACCAAGGTCAGTGGAGAAGGAGGGGGAGGAGGTGCTCCAGGCGCCGGAGCCGAGATTCCTCTGTGGGCCGTGGTGAAGACCATGGTGAAGCAGCTGTGCCCCTGCAGCCCATGGGTCCACGGGGAATGCAGAGATCCACCCGCAGCCCGTGGGGGAGGTGCCCGCGCCGGAGCGGGTGGATGCCTGGAGGAGGCTGTGATCCAGTGGGAGACCCGGTGGAGAGAGAGGGCCCTTGCTTCCAGTCTGGAGCAGCCTGTCCTTGGAGGACTGCACCCCGTGGAAAGAGACTCACGTTGCAGCAGGTGCGGTTCGGCTGCTGCTCGTGAGAGTGGACCCACGGCGGGACGTTCACGGAGAACTGTCTCCCGTGGGAGGGATCCCACGGCCTCAGAGTGAAGGACTCTTCTCCCAGAGCGGCGGAAGAAAATCTTGGTGATGGACTGACCAAAACCCCCCTGCCCTGCCTCCCTGCATTGTCGGTGGGAAGGAGGGAGGGCCTGGGGGGGAAGAAGGTGTTTTAAGGGCTTGTTTTACTTCTCATTATCTTACTCTGATTCTGTTAGTAATAAATTTCACTCAGTAATTAAGATTGAGCCTGTTTTGCCCTTGAAATATTTTCTCCTGCTCTCCTTATCTCACTCATGAAGTCTCCGTTAACCCTTTCTCTTCTGTTCCCTCCGTTTGCCCAGCTGGGGTAAGGGAGGGTGAGCCAGCGACTCTCGTGGGTGCCTGGCGTTGGGCCAGTGTCAAACCACGACAGGTGGGTTCTCTGCAGCCTTCCCATGGGCCATGGGAGAACTCAGGGAGCTCTGGGAGAGTGAGGGAGTGCTGAGGGCTCATCCCAGCTTCTCCTTTCCTCCACCACCTACCACAGGGCTCATTCCTCTGCGAATGGCTCTGAGGGCTTGGCACAAAGCAGAACTGTCTCTCTCCCAGCAGGAACCAGACAAATGCTTCTCCTACCTTCTAACTTGGCCAGACTTCTAATTACAACCGATTTCACTAATGTCCTGGAATTTTAGCTCCCGCCTCCCTTTTTTATTCTTGAAAAAAAATCCTCTGGTTTCTGCATTTAAAATTCCTTCCAGGCCAAAGTGCTTTCATGTGCCCAGAGCTGGGAGTGCAGTGTTCATGAGCTCGTTGTTAACAGGCACCTTGGCACAGACCCTGCAGTTACACAGTGCTCCTGCACAGAGCAAAGCACAGGGCTGGCACACAGCTGCTCCATCCTACCTTCCCACTGGGAATGCCAAGGCATCCGGCACCTGCATCAGGCACTCCAGTCCATATATTCTGATCAAGCAAATCAGAACCTGTCAGCTCAGGTAGCACTGCTGTGTGCTCTGGAAGCGCTTTGCAGCTGCTGCTAAATCACTGCGATGCTCTGAAACATGCACACTGCCCAGCTGCTGCTCATACCCCCATTAATAATGATTTCACTTGGACCCGACCCTGCAGCTGACATGGAGTTCCAAAGTTCCTGAGGATTTCTGATCTAGGTGATAGGCATTATCCCACCAGAACTAATGAGTGAAAAGCCCCATTGCCAAACAGTTGAGCACCACAAAATTCCTGGGAAGTAGCCAGGTGTCCCCAGCTCCAGCTCACAGTTTGGAGAATTGAAGCAGGAGAGCTTTAAGTGACCTGGGAGTCAGTGACAGATGAAATGAGCAGAGCTGGTGGTGCCCTGGAAGTTGTGGCTCTCAGAAGATTCTCTCTTCCACCCATCTCATTCACCCAAGACTGTCTTCTGCAGGGAACTGGCCTGCACCTTGTTTATCTCAGATGTGATAGGAATCTCTGGTGGCTATGACAGTGCAAACCAGGCAGGTGCTCTGGGCAGCACCTCAAGGTGCCTGGTCAGCACAGCAGGTTTCAGACACCAATGCCTAATGCCAGGGCTGGATGCTTCATCAAGAATCTGATCAGGAAACACACCCAGTGGGAAGGGGAATTGCTAATTAATTGCTTGGATGTTCATGGAGAGGGTGTTTCCCTTTGTAACACGGAATAACCAGACAGTGAGCATCACCACCGGGCAGGGACACTCACGGGCCAATCCAGCCCAGGGTGGGGACCAGTGAGGGGAGGGTCAGTCTGTCCTGCTGGCTGCTCATCCTGAAGGACAGACACACTGCTGGATCCTCTCCAGGCTGCAGGACTGTGCCCAGGAATCACGGCCTGGCCCCGAGCAGTGTCAGCATCTCCTGATTTCAGAGGGGTTCTCACCCCAGAGGCTGGTGCTGCTCTGCAGCAAAGCTCCCACGGAGCCTCTTCATCCTGCCTGGCACTCTGACCCCTCCTCAGCCCCGTGCCTCCTGGCCCAGACAGCACTGGGCCACCACATGGATTCCCTGGCTGAGTCACCAGCTGCCAGAGCAGACAGCTTCATCAGCTCATTAGGAGATAAGCACTGAAGACTAATTAATGTGTGGACAGAAGGAAATCAGGACTTACCCTCCAAGGGAGACAGAGGATTTCACTCTGGTCTTCAGGATGGCCTGCTGATAGTACATGATCTGAGGGGGATCAGACATGGCCATGGTTAGGAGCACAGAGGTTTGAAGATAAGGCCTATCTGAACCTCAGACAGGTTCTCTCCCAGGTAGTGAGGCTAACTACAGCAGGGACTGCTTCTTCCCTGGTTACTGGATGTCCAAGGAACCGGAGAATCCCTGAATTGTCTCAGTGAAATGTCTGTTTTCACCGAGCTTACTGCAAACATCAGAAGCACACTTTGCAATGTGCAAGTAATTAAAAAGCACTCCCCATGTTATATAGAAATTGAATAATAGCTACCATCCTCAGCACCTACAAATGCTCTGGATGATTTAGCATGTAATTATCATTGATTCTTGGCTGTCTCTGCACTGGCGCCACTGTGATTTCCCCACCACTAATTTTGATCTATTGGATTTCAGCCCTGGTGTCTGTCCTTGCCTGAGCCTTCCCGTCACTGGGAGAGCTGCTGGCTGCCTGCAGTGGGAGGGAATGTCCTGAAATTACATTGATAAAAGCTCCGTGGGGCAGGGACTCTGCTTTTCAGAGCCCTCTGCACAGAGGGCTTTGAGCCACGCTGGTGTAAGCAACTCACACAGGATGAGCAGCCAGAAGTGAGGGAAGCCCCACTTACCTCTCTCCTAAAAAATTCCATAGTATTTTTCTGTAAAATAAAAAGAAAGAATTATTAAATTGGGATGGGTGCTCACACTTGCTTTTTTTCTCTGAGACGTGGAAACACCGTTGCAGGGCTACCGTTGTGCAGCGCTCTCCAATTAATTCTGATTACAATTAAAATCAAACACAGCAGCTGAGCTAATCAGGGTATCATCAAAGCTAAGAGCATCCCCACACGGTAAATTGTCCCATTAGCTGTATTTACTGTTTAGCATTGCTTCTCCCATCACAGGCTGCCTGTATGCCTTCAATTAAGGGGTTATTCTAATGGAGCTAAAATAGATTCATTTACGAGACACAGATTAGATCATTCAATATTAGCTAAAGGAGACAGGAACCAACACATTGCAAAATATAAACACCACAATTAAAAGCCTCAGAAGCAGTATCTGCTGTGCAAAGGGTGTTTACGTTGTGATTTGAATAACTCAGACTATGTTACATGTCATCCACAAATGAGCAAGCAATTGAAGGCAAGAAATTAACTGCAGGGTGTTTATTCACACAGCTTCCTTTGAAGCACAGTTACTTTGTGTGGAATAAACTGGAGAAGGGAGAAGGAAAGACAGGCTAAGTCGGGGATGCTCCCAGCAAGCCTTTAAAGGCTCAGGCAGGGTTTCAGTTCCTCCTGTTTCAGTCAAGACGTGCATCCCAAAATTATTCTGTCGAACGAACCCTGCAGTAGGCAGGGTCTGCAGAGAGCCTTGGTGAAGTGCAGTTTGCGAGGGATGGCGGATGAAGCATCTGGTACTGAATGCCACAGGCAGCTCTGCTTTCCCCTCACCTCCCCAGAGACCCTGCACCCCGAGCTGCCCGTTTTGGGAAAGGCAAGATGCTCTCCCAGGGCTGCTTTGTGGGGACACCATTGTGGGGACACTGATCTGCTTTTGCACTTCAACCATCGTCACCAGTCCTGCTCAGGAGGGAGAAACTCTTCTCTCCAGGGCAGAAAAACATGCACATTTTGCTGACACTCGGTTTTGAGAGGCCCACTCACCATTTCAGCAGCAGGAGCCAGATCTGCAGCAGGTGAGTCCATTCCCTACAGCACCACCACAGAGCCAGCCCCGACCCTGACCCAGACACAGCCTGGCCAGTGGGGCACCAAAAAAAATCCTCACTGTGGTGTTGTGATGACAGGAAGCTTTTCCTGCTGGAAATACCATGACCAGCTCTGAGTGGGCAGCACAGACCAGCTCAGCAGGGCAAGCAGGGCAGCAAAACCCAGCAGTGATGCTGTGCTAGCCCCTGTGTGAGAAGGGGAAAGGACTGACATATCAAAGGAGAGAAAAAGCTCTAGGACAGCAGGATCATTGCTCACAGGGCTGTACAGCCTCCCCTGCTGATTCACAAGCTCCTGGGACACCCTTATAGATGGATGAACTAAGGAACAGCTTTTCATCCTTCTCTGCTCTTAGCTGCACCCCTGATTCCAGGCCACCTTCCACGCAGACACCATTTCTTCCCCTCATTTCTACAGTGTCATTGTTTCAGACAGACTGCAGAAATGGAAGGAAAAAAGAAATCACCTGCTTGCACAGAGAGATTTATTGTGTTTACTGTCCCAAAGTGTCCTGTTTAGAGACCTGTGTTTCTGCTCCAGGCCAGCTGCCTCCTGCACAACAGGAGCTCACTGTCTCCTTGGGGAATCTGAGATATAAACCAGGCCTGATCAGATTTACAAGTGCCAGCTGAAGGGTTCCATTTGATGGAACTCAAGTGTGGCTGGAGCATTGATTTCGACACATTAAAATCATTAGATGGTTTTAAAAAACCCTGTGTTCTTCCACTTTTTTGTCAAGTGGGGCCTCAGACAGGCCTGGTGCAGTGGGGAAGGAGAAGTGGGTGCTGGCACAGTGGCTTGAAGGCAGCTCACATGGCAGGAAAGTGGTTTTATCTTCTAGAGGGGTCTGAGAGGACAGCAGCACACCACACACACACGAGACAAACAGCTGTGGGAAAGAAAGAGAGAACACAGTGAGTTAAATGTTATATAGAGGCAGAAAGGTATCAATTAAAATGCCATCACAACACAAAAATTACATGTGGGTGAAGAAAAATCCACAAACAAGGGAAGATTTTATTTTTTTAAGTGCCCCCCACACCAAGGACCCCCTCCTGCCACAGTCTGTCTGGGTCAATGTGGTGGGCAGCTGGTGCTGGAAAACCAAGGGGGTTTTGCTGGGGTGCTCCAGGTGGGGAGGGGATTTGCCAAGGCTCCCCCAGAAAAGGGGCTGAGCATCTCTGAGCAGTGGCACACACTGAACTGCAGCCAAATCCAAGGGGAGCCCACTGCTGAACACCCCGGGAGGCTGCAGGTGCTGGCTGTACTCAGCCCCTTCCAGCTGCCCCGTCAGCAGGAACTGGGAGGAATCTCAGCTATTTCACCCCAGAGCTGCTCATCATTTCATTTCCCTTTCTCCCACAGTGCTCCCACAACCAGTTCCCAGTTCACTGCTGCTACAAGTGGCCCTGAGCACTCTCCTCGCCCCACTGAGCACTGCTAGCTGTGCCCACCACCCCACCCACCCTTACCCCCACTACTGACTGCAGCAGTGCCAGAGTGCCCTGCACCACCCACCCACTCTGCCTCATTTGGAAGGAAATCACATTTGGAACAAAAGAGTCATTTCTCATAATAAGATTAATTTTGCAATGCCCTTAACGAGTGACTTATTGCAATTACTGCGGATCAGCTCCTCAGCCCTGCGGGCTTCCAATCAAGATGGCAATTAGTGGAAGGCCTCAGTCTGTCTCAGGCGAGTGCCACGAGCTGCTCCACATCCTCTGACACCCCCGAGACACCCGCTGGCACTGGGACACCCTGCCTGGCCTGGTCACACCCCGCTGCCACCGGCTGTGAGCTCCCCGGGCACAGGGGCTGCAGAGGCCAGCTGGGAGCCAGCCAGGACCTGCTCCAGAGCCTGTGTTTGGAGCTGATCCACGTGGCTGAGGCCACCAGCTCCTGCAAGAGCTGGGATATCTGCTAATTCCCAGCTACCTGTTTGCTGCTCTGCTCAGTGTGAGACTTCCTGACCACACTGGGGAGATGATGGTCATGGTGTTTTTGCGTGCCTGGCCACTGCTCCCTGCTTACAGAGCTCATAAACACCTGGAAACAGCTTTGGATGGATGCCTGGAAGGAGCTGGGAGTGAAGACCAAGCACAAGGTTGTGCAGAGCTTGTCTGGGACCAAGACAGTGCAGATCCCTCACTCTGCCCCAAGTGCTCCATGCACAGAGCTCGGCAGGCTGTGAGGCTGATCCTGGGAGTCCTGAGCAGGGAATTGGCCACTGAGCACGGGGCAGATCCAGCTCAGCCTCCCTCCAGAGCTCTGGGCAAGGAAGATGTGCCTCTCCAACCCTGCAAAGTGCTCCCCAGCACACACCCAGCTGCCTCTGCACACCCCAACACCCCTTCTCAGTGCAGACCCAGCCTTTCCCTACACTCAGCCAGCTGAGAGTCTGCAGAGACAAATCCTGACTCTGGGATTAGATCAGCTCAACACTCATCTCCAGTGTGCTGGTGCATCCAGCCCAGAAATCAAATCTGCCACAGTCCATGCCCCCAGTTTTGTTCAAATGGCCATTTTCCCCGTCTTGTATATCTGCCCCTGACCCTGTGCTTTCCAGACTTGTGATGATGCAGCAGAACTTTATCAGGCAAACTGACAGGGACTCATGAAATTAAAGGCCAGCACTGACTCGCTGATCTGTGGCTGACTTGCTGCGTACAACAACCCAGGGCATTTCATTCAGCAGTCCCCGAATCCAGCATGGTGATTTTTGGGGGAGCTAAAGCACCTTTCAGAAAGACTCTGGTTCCAGGAGGCAGAGGCTGTTGCAGGTACCTGCAGGCACTCAGTGGTAATTCTCAAGCAGTGAGGCTTGATGAGAGCCTGAGACCCGGGTAACAGAAGGCTAAAGCACCCCTTAATCAGCTGTTCAATGGGTGGCTGCTTCTGCCTGACTCCTCCTGCCCATCCACAACCCCTAACTCATTATAACCACGAGGGATGCCCACTGGTCGGTAATACAAGTACCCTTCAAGTCCCCTTCAAAGGAGTTTGAGCACCTGTTTATCCCCAGAGGACTCTATTTGGGAGAACGGGAGCAGCCCACCAAAGGGTCTGAGCAAGAGAAGGAGAGATGTTCATGCTAATGTCAGCTTCAAAGAAATCAGAAATTAATTACTTGATTTCCTTTCTCAACTGCCAAGAATAAAAACTCCACTGGCCATCAAAGTGAGGGCAGATTGAGCAGGAACAGGGACACAAATCAGAGCTTGGCCCATCCTTTCTGCTCACCAAACGCTGTTGAGCCACAGGTGTTTGTGAGAGCAGCCTGCAGAGGACAAAAACAAAGCTGCCAGTCCAAAGGTGGCTCCATGTGGGCTTTGGCTATCTCATGTATGCTCAATCACTCTCTCAAAAGCAAAATGAGGAACAGGGAGAACCTTCCCTCTTCAGCTCAGCCTCCAGAGAGGAGGCACAGCTCAGAGATCAGCTCAAAGCAGAAGGGCAGGGAAGTCAACCCAAAACTGGTGTTCTTTGGTTTATGCCCTCCTTGGAGCCTCCCCTGATGGGTGAACTGACCATGTCTCTTATGGCCAGGGTGGAACTGGGCAGAGAACCCCCAGCTCCCTTCCCCTGTGCTGCCAGGCAGCTGGCACATGGATACAGCTTTTCAGACCCTTTGCAAACCTAAAATCCCTTCCATGTCAGCTGTAAAACTGTGGGTGAGAAGTTGGCTTACTCCTCTTTCTATCCCTCTCCCTTTCCACTACTTCTTTACTCTTAAAAAAGCTAAAAAAAAAAAGGCTTTCAGCAGCTGCTACTTACAGCAAGAAAAAAAATAAAATACACCCCAACCCTACACTTTGCTCCCTTTCAGTCTCTATAGCAACAGAACACAGCTGGCCAAAGCAATTATCCTGCTCTGGCTGCTGAGATGTTTAAAGGCTGTTGCAAAACTGGGAAGTTGTGGGAATACTGTGACTGTGATGGCAGTAACATTTGCATTTAATTGCTGAGAGATGCTTTGACTTTGCTTCCAAATGAACACTGTTAAGTGCACAAAGACAGGATCGTCTCAGAGGGATGATGGAGAAAGGGAACAGCAGCTCCAGCTCCTCATCCAGTGACTGGATCTGTGTGATTTAGACTCTGAACCAGTTCACCCAGTTACAGCCCTCTTGGTCTCAGTTCACTGATTCTGTTTCTTTATGGTCTACAATATGCATTTTTTGGCAATATTTTATGTCTCCTATGCACCACACCAACTCCTTCATCTTCTTACCACACATTAATTACCCTTTGGGAGGTATTCTGTCATTTTTGTTAAAGCTGGATCTTTGCACTGACCCTTTACACCCCACAACCCCACACAGTTCATTCAGCACTAATAAAAAGGCAGCGACAAGCACCTGGAGATAGAGGATTCCTTAATTCAGTTTCACCAGCAAAGAAAACATGTCCTGCAGCCAAGCACTCACACAAACTGGTGTGGCAAGAAAGCTGACAAAGTGTTTTCAAACCAGAAGAAGCTGCCAAAGCCCATTTTGAGGGCCTCAACTCCTGGGTGAGAGAGCTTCAACCTCTGGCCTGTTCAGCTGTTAGAGCTGAGCTGACACACTCAGCCTGCCCAAAAAATGACAATCCCAGGGACATTGCCCGGGTCCTCCCCAACAAATTCAGCTACCTCCTGTTGGGTTTTTAACAACAGAAAATAGAAGTGCAGGAAAAAGACAAGACAAGAGGTGGGAAGGATTTGATAAAATCTCCCTTGGCCTGGTGCAGGCTCTGGCAAGGGGCAGCTCTGCACCTGCACAGCCAGCTCAGGGCACAGGAGTCACGGGGAGAGCAGAGCAGAGCTTCCTGCTGATCATCTCCAGCGTGCCAGAGGCTGTGGGAGTGTCATTCAAATTCAGAAGGTCAGCTAAACCTTCCGAAATGCTCGTGCTACTGTTCCCACAAGCAGCTCTTCTGCCCATGGCCCCACTGTGCAGAAAACAAATTCAGTAGGTGTGTAAAAAAGCCAGCCCTGTCTCACCTGGTTTACCTTACTTTCATTGGGATCTGTGACACGGTCTAATCCATACTCAAGGACGTCCAGCATGCCCGGCTGTGGTGAACAGGAAACATCAAAGCTTTGTCACTCATTTGGTTTAATGGCTGTGGATCACACAAATGCAGGAGGAGATCCCCAGGCCCCCACTGCCAGCAGCTCCCTGCCAGCAGTGCCTTGGGAAGCTCTGACTCCCAGATTTGGGAATGCGCTCGCTCCGAGCACAGGTGCTGCAGCTGGACTTCTGTCCCTTGCACCTTTGAGAGCAACCAAGGAAAGGTGGTGGGGACTCAGGGCAGGCCTGGGCTGACCCTCCCCGGGCACACAGCCCAGAGGCCGTGCCCACGGCCATGCCTTTTCCACATGGGAGCTTGCCCCAGGTGGCTGCAGGGAGGGCACCACTGAGTCACTGAAGTCACCCTGTCACCCTCTACTCACAGGAGTTCTGTTCACAAGCCAGTAGGCTCTCTCCTGGCAGTCCAGGGCGTACCTGTCCTCCTTCTTCCGCTCCTTCCCTGCCCTGCAAAGCCAAGAACAGGGGAATTAATGAATTTTGCCCTCCTAAAATCAGCAGGATGAGAAGCAGGGCACACTCCAGCCTCCCGTGTCCCACGAGTCCCGGCCTGGCTGCACGGTGCTCCGATGCCGCCTCCTGACCACATCCTGCCCCGGCTAATTCTGGGCTGCAGATCATCTTCACATGGCCACACATGACTCTGGCTTTTGAGAAACCATCATCTTCCTGAGCTGAGCTGGGAGCAGACACATCCCCTTTCGATTAGGCACACAGCCCTCTGGTTGCTTTCTGCTGACTTGCCCTCAGTCCTGCTGCTTCACGTTTATCCTTTCCCGATGTCCCTGGGCAGAATCCACAGACTGCCACCCAGAGATACATCCTGGACATGTCTCATCCCTGTCTCACAGTAAAGCAGGGCCATTTCTCAGAGAAACTACTTGGAAATGGTCCTGAGGAGTATTCCCAGGCACTAAAACCCAAATCAACTCCACAATTAAACAGAAGAGGCACTAGCATGGTTTGGGCTTGGACCAACTAATTCTTTCCCAGAAAAGTCCTGAGCACAACTTGGGACTTAGCATGGGGAAGGGAGCATTCCCAGCGGGCTGTTTGCATGTGGCCTTGCTGCTGTGGTTAGCAGGCTGGATGCTCTGCACCAGTCTGCCCCAGCAGCACCATCAAACAGCCTCAGACGAGTTTAATCTACTGGTTCAGGCACAGGCTTGGTATCTAACTTTGAAACTGCATTTGGCATCTCTTAGGCCAAGTCTGACCTCAGTTTACAAGAACAACAGTCTCATGTTTAATGAGACAGTTATCTGATGAGCTGTATTCCGAGGACTTGGCTGCCGCCCCAGGGAAGACAGAGAGGCTGCTGAGCAGCAGAGGCACTGCCTGCCGTGCCAGGAGGTAAAAGAAGGTAAGAGGAGTCCACAGAAGTAGGAAAGATCTCTAAAGGAGTAATCCCATCTCACGTTCACCTACTTTCCTAGGAATTCGAAGGTTTCAGCTTCTAAAATCAAGTCATTTTAGCTGAGTGCCTAAGCATGCACTTCACAGTTTGCTCCAGAGGTCCCTGCTGGGAACATTTACTGCTTCTTGACTCAGGCCACTCCACTCAGCTGAGAGATGTGCAAGTAACTCCTGACCCAGACCAACCACAGGCCCTAACTCCAGCGCCCGACCCACAAATGCTCATGGAGAACACTGAGCGAAATGAAGTTGTCTCTAATGAGGGCTTGCAGCATCACAACGCAGCTTCTTCACGGAACCACATCAAGTGCAAAATCTAAACCTCCCCTCCAAGCCACTTTAGAGCTGCAGTTGGTGTTTTTAATGTGTGATTTAACTGTGTACTAAGAAAGCCAAGCTCTGCTCCTCACACCCTCCCCAGTGATGCAAACAAGCGAATGCAAGGCAACTCACTTATACTGCTCCTTGGCCTGCATTATAACAAAATCCCACTTGTAGTTTATTTTTTGATTGAGCATGTTGTAATGTTCCTGGAATAAAAATAAAAAAGCAGTTAGTGTGAAAATTCTGACCAGGGCACTCCCATGCTGGGGTTTTCTTGACTCTCCATAGTTCAACGAGGCCAGGCTGGCGACTGAGCCAAGAAATCTGGATTGTTCTGAACATAATTACAAAATCAAAAGCTCAAAAATACCATTGCAAGGAGAGCAATTACCCCTGCTAAAATTATAATTGACTTCACAGTAGTTTTCTGTACTGGTCGTTTTTTCACTTGCAAAATGTTGGCTTTTGATACTGCTGGAGTAACACCTCATGCAATTGAAGAGGTGATTTTTTTGCCGTGCTCCACTCATTAGCAACAAAGGGCTAAAGTTGTAGCAAATGAGGGTCTTGTAATGGAAAAAGTGCAGTGTGTCCTCACCTTTTCATATTCTTCCAAAATCCCTTTCCTTTTAATGTTCTTCTTTGCTAGATAAATTGCTGTGGAGGTAGAAGCAAATTAGCAGTCAGTTATACTTAGACCAACAAGTCTGAGAATAATTATAAATTTACCCACATGACAAACACAGGAGCCTTTGTCTGCTGCAGTATCTTCCCAGGCATGAGCTCCAAGTTCACAACAGCTCAGTGAAGAAAAAAGAAGTTGGTGCTTTTGGTCTGTCACTGATGCCCAGGCTGGGAGCAGCCAGGCAGAACAGGCAGCGTGTGCCTTCTGCCAGCAGCCACCCTTCCCTCGGGAACTCAGCCAGGCTTTCATGGCTCAAGGGATATTGGACCAAACCTTTCAGGTGTTGAGGTTCCTCAGAGTTTGACCTCCAAGTTTTCTGAGCGCAGGCCAGTGTTTTTTGCTCAAGTTCTAATAAAAACGTTCCAATCTAAAATGGGCTTTTCTATTTCCTCAGGAGATCTACAGCATAATGCAGATAAAAGCCACAGAGGACAACCTCGGCATGGACAAATCAGTCTGTGAACTGCACAGCCCACAGGAGCAAACCCAGCTGATCAGCCCAAGTTTCATGACGAGCTCCACAACAAAAAGCATCAGAAAGGCAACAAGAGATTTACATGGGAAGGGCCATCAGGAGATATTGGAAGTCACTGTGCTTTCTATAAAGAACCATCTCTGAATGCAGGGCTTGATCCAAATCTCCAGGAAGACAGCCCTGGGCTCAGATCCAGGAACACACTTAACTACTCAGGGAAATCTAATCTTGTGTTTAAAGTGTTCTCTCCCCAACAAGGTAATTCAGATGTGTTCCTCTGTAATGGATCTCAGTGGAACATAAGAGCTTAAGCACTTTCCCTCATCAAGGCCACCAAAAGATGGTCACATCCTCAATTCACCATTACTGAGAATTATTCACAAAATAGCATGAAAACAAATGCCAGGGCTGGTCATTGCAAGTGGAGACACAGCACAAGAACATGAAGAGCAGGCGTGGTGCAGGACTGTGTGACAAACCCACAGCCCTGGACACGTGCAGTGCCACCACTCACCATAGTCTGTGTCATCAGCAGCCCAGCTCTGCACCGGCCAGAAATAGGGGGTCTGCAAGGAAAGGAGCCTCTTGTTAGTGCACAAAGGCCCTGAACTTGTGAACTCCTCGTTCCAAGCACCAGTGAAGGTATCCTAATTTTCCACAGAGTGGAAACAATCCAACCGCGAACCTCGATAACATCCCATCATTACGGTGCTTTCTGTATATTCATTATTCAGTGCCCCCACGTCGTTCTATTTCCAACCAGCAACTCCATTTGCTACTTTAAGACCTGGAAGGAAACACTCCTTTGGAAGAAAGCACAGCTATTTTTAAGTTGAGCAAGTACACGAATTTCATTGAGGAAACTATCACAGTTTCCCTGTAAACTGCAATCTGAGTCCTCTCTGTGCAGACTTCTCTGAGTCTTCTCCTTCCTCCCACACAGCTCCTGGGAACTGCCCCAGATGCCTGCTTTTAATAAAAACTAGTGCTGAACTCCCTCACAACAGCTTAGAGGAGCTGCAACTCACTTGAAACCTGTAGAGGCTGCCGTCTGCCTTAAGGGTGAGGTTCTTTGGCTCCTGAAGAGGGTAGATATATCCATATTTGACAAACAGGTCTCCCAGGTGGAATGCCTCTGAAAATGGAGAATGTAGATGTTTTGATGGCACAGAAACACTTCATTGGAATTAAAAGTGAGCTCCTATGCAGGGGAGAATTCAGCTAAAAGGTTTTGCCTCTGGAGATCCTAAAGTTTTACAACTCAAAGCTGAGAAAACCTCAATTTTTACATTTTTACCCACCTTCCGCAGTGATCTGCAAGCGCTGAAGAATCCACTGCATTATATCATTACCTGCAAAGCAAAGAAAAGGTCAGGTATTGAAATCAGGAGTGTGCCCAAATCCCTGGGTGAAAATGAGATCTCTCCAGTCCCCACCCCTCACTGTGCTCTGGATCCCACCAAGGGCATAGTCCCCTTCTTTGCAAATGTACTTTCAAACGCCCCAGGCAAGGAGGCACAGCTAAAATGCACTGCTGGGCTCCCACTGGCCATGCTGGCACCCCACAAGGCATCCAGCCCTGGGAGAGGCAGCTTGAGGCAGGCAGTGACCTTGGGATAGCACAGAGAGAATGAGCACCAGCTCACGTGGCCTGAGCAACACCTAAACCCTCAGCAGCAGCTTAGAAAGGGCCCAGGGAATGCAACAACTTTCACACCCAGGGAAGGGCAAGTTTTGCTCCACCTTGCCTTGAAGGATTCACTGCAAAGAACCTCCAGACTCACAGAGCACAGTCCTGTCTCAGAAGACCAGTGACTGGTCCTCTGAGTCCTTTAATGGACAGAAGGGATGTCCAAATCTCAGATCCAAGCTGCAGTGGTTACAGGACTTATCAAAGGGAAACAAGATTTCTGCATTCACACACACGTTTTATCTGTCCCAGTTCTTTTGTTGGACTGTGAGCAGTTGTACCCACAGACAGCATAAACCTCCAGCAGTTTTAGTTTTATGTTCCGGGGGGCAAATTTCATGAACCTCCTTCCATTTATAGAGGGCAAAAATGCACTTGTTCCCTGATCAGTTACTGCCCTTTGCCTCCAAACCTCCCCTAGGACTGCACACTGAGGTGTTGACCTTTCTTGACATTGCGGTGATGACTTAACTTTCTAATAGGGGCTCAGAGCTCTTATCCTACTGCCTGCTTCCTGAAATAGATGAAATTAAAGGATTATCTCATCACTCATTTCTAGACAGCTCCTTCTGTAAGCACTTTCCCCCAAAGGTGCACATTTAACATTGAGGTTTACTTGTGAGCCATTTTACCGACTTTCACTGAATTTAACTAGTTAGCTTCCTGCACAGGCAGTGCTCTCTCCAGGGCACCTGTGTCCCCTGCTCCAATATCTTCACCACACCCTCATCACACATGAATCAGTCTCTTTTGCAACACTCAGAAGCCTCTCAGTATCCATGCAGCACTAAAAATATCAATTTAGAGAGGGATGACCAGCACGCAGGGGGAGTGGAAGTCGCTTGCCTCTCAGAGGTGGACTAGAATGTATGACTCGTGCAAGAGGGAACTTGCAGCAATTCTAGTTAAGGAACCAGAGTAAAGCAGACAGCACGCAATGAGGGTGAGTGCCAACACATCAGACACCCATGGACTTTTAGGAAGTGGGATTTTACATTGGGCAGACATCAAGAGAAGTTCTCGCTCCCCTGCACTTCATCTGCGTGGGACGTCATCTTCAGCACAGGGCATCTCCTCTTCGTGCTGCCTTAACTATTCCCTGACAGCTCTGGGAGGCAAGGCCAGCTCCTTTGTACAGGCAAAGCCTCCACCCAGCTCAGCTGCATAATAGCTGTGTAAGCCAGGATGTGGTTTGCACTGCAGTGCATGGAGGGTGCTGCTGAGAGCAGGCTTCAGATGTATCCACATTCTCCTGACCCTTTCACTGACTGGCTCTTCCCATGGGCAAGTGACTTCAGTGCCTCTGCAGCCTCATTTTCTAAAAAAATTGGGGCAAACAACACACTGGGCCTACGAGGCTTTGCAAACACAGTGGGGAAAGTCTCCTGACTTGCCTGGAGCAAACTCACTGGTTTCAGTGGGAGTTTTTGTTCTGAATTTCAAAGTGCTGAAGAAAGACTGAAGCACGAGGAGGAAACTTGGGTATGGAGTATGTGTGAATATTTATAGCAGAGGATTCCTCACAAGAGCTTTTGTGGAGGCTTGCAGAACAGGGAAGCAAAGGTACTGATAGTGCCTGGTGAAAGAAGTAGCAGGCACAAGTAGGCTGTGATAAGAGCTGCCTGTAACACTGTACATGACACAGCACAGCTCCCATCTGCTGCTCCTTCAGCCTCCTTGAAGGAGGAGAAGCTGTCATTTACAAGCAGAGAGGTGGGCTGAATGTTTTGTTCTTTTCCTGCGTACTCAAGAAAAATGATTACTAGCACTAAACATTAAAAGGGAGACTAATTGTTTATTGCTCATTTCTGAAGTACCATCTTTCCATCTGCCTCCAGGCTGCTTGTTTTTATTGGATTTTAATATTTATCTTTATTTGTGATCCAGCCTCCCTGGGAGTATGAGAGGTCTGGAGGCTGCAGCACGTCCTCACCTCTGTGCTAAGAGAAGGCAAGGTCACTTGAGTTAACCCCCATGAGACAGCTGAAAGTGCCTGGGGATCAACCTCTGTGCCTGATTCAAAGAGTAGGAATGAAATAAGACACAAGTGAGAACGAGATAAAGGGAGCAGGTACATTTCAAATGATGTACAGCGGATATTTATTGGGAACAGAGCTCCAGCATGCAGCCAGGCACTGGCAGCCCTGGGGTCCACATGCAGCTCTTCTCTGCTGAACTCAGCCCAGTCCTTCCTTGAAGGGAAGCTCTCACCTGTCACAGCGTGGGGGATGTTGGTGATCATCACAGTCTGTGTCTGTGTCTTGATTCCCGTGTCTGGGTTCTGCATCTCCATCATGAGCGTTTCGATCTGCAAAGCAGGGGATGGGATGGGATGGATTTCAGGAGTGGGCAGGAGGGAGCCCTGGCACCACCACAGCTCCAGGAAGCATTCCAGAGGGGTGGGCACTGGTGTGCCACAGGAAGGGATGCAGTGGTCACAGCCCTCTCTGAACCTCCCCTTGGTGCCAGAGGTGCCACCTCCAGCCAGTGGCAGCTCCCACTGACTCGCACGGTCCCTGCCACTGAACACACACACACAGCCAGGGCTGGCACACGAGGGACAGGATGGAACCACTCCATGAGAGCTGAGCTAAGGGAAAATAAATAAATAAAATCTCTGCTACCCATGAAAGTCCCTCTCTGGCTCAGTGGGCTGTTTGCTGGGGCACTTCGAAAGAAAAATGGGGAGGGAATAAAATCTGTGCTTCTGTTAGGAGGGGAACAAGGAGGTGTGCGAGGGGCTCTCTGACCACTCCTGCGCACGGCTGCACTCACCCACCCAGGGTCTCAGCCCACGGCCAGCAAAGCCCAGCCCCTCCAGGGGTGGGGCAGAGACATCCTCCGGTCCAGCAGCATCTCCTGCCTGGGATTCCTCAGGGATCCTGGTGACTCATTTTTAACAGAGGATGAGTCTCACACTCAGGGACAGATTCCTTTTATTTCTGGTTCCAAATTATCTTTATTTTTTTTAAAGATAAAGATTTTCAAAGGTATTTTCCTCCCCTTTATGTGACTTCCTACCAGCACCATTCCAAAAGCACAAAGTCTCTGCTTTCACTTAGGATCTGTGCTCACATGGATGGAGTTGGGGCACACTCCTCTCCTCGTTTTTGATTATCTGAGTGCCATGAGAGCTTTGGGGAAGATGCTCTTCTTTTTGTCTTCTTCTTCCAGTGATATTAAATCAAAACTGGTCCAACAGGACCAATTTGGTCTCTCCACACATTTGTTTTGGGTGAGGCTGTAGCTTTTGAACTGGGAGTAGAGGAATTAACGAGTGTGACTTGATGACACGAATGCACAATGAAGGGTATTGTCTTCCCAGGCACCACAGTGACTTTGGTCCCGAGTCTTGCCAAGTTCTGTGAGGATTTAAGCTGTAGTGACAGGATACACTCCGGGCTTGTCAGTAAAACTGGATTTTCAACTGCTTTTAAAGGCAGTGACAAATTAATGCTAAAATGGAGAAGCCTGTAAAATTTAACATAAATATTTGTATAAATACTTATAAAATATTTTAAAAGAGGAAAACCAGCCCCAAAGTGATGGAATATGAAGACATTTTTTAGATATTTTAAGAGAACCCACAATTTCAGCCTCAGAAAGTTCAAGGCTGCGTGGGATGGGGTGAAGCAGGATGGTCCAGCAGGCAGGGCTCTCATTTAAGAAACTGGGCTTCCAAGCAAACCCAGGTATCTTGGGAAGTCACTCTCTGTAACTGCACAGTCCCTTCACAGAGAACAGAGATACTGGGGGCAAACACAGCCCTGCTCATCCCCCTGTCCCAGTGCCGTGACCACCCTGCAGATCCCACCAGGCTCAGGCAGGACTTGTTGCAGGCAGGCAGCACAGTGCATCCTGCTCCAGCTCGGGGCTGTTGTTCTCCAGGTGGGCTTGAGAGACAGGTCTTCAACCAGCTGAGAGCAAGGAATCGGCTCAGAACATCCCCCGGTCCCCCAGCACAGCCATGTTCCCTTCCTTTAACCAGCAGCTCTTCAACTCTTGTCATGTTCATGCTCTGCCACACTCCCTCTTGTCACCAGAAAAATGTCAAAGATATTAAAAAGCAAGGAGCTGCTCTTGGGGGGTGCCTGCTGCTCTGGCTGCAAACCATCCACCTTGCTGATCAAAACTCAGCCTTGTCTCTGTCTCTTCTCCCAAGGGAACACTGCATTACAGGGATCACGAGTTGCTATCAGCACCAGCCTGCCAGAGGGAGGCCAGGAGGGCTGCTTCAGACACAGCAGGAACGCTTCCTTGCTTTGCTAAGGGCTCTAGTACATTTTGTCACACTTTCAGCCAGGAAAGAGCTGTCTGGTTTGAATTTTGCAGAGCCAGAAGCCACTTCCTGACGCTGGTTGATGGGTGGAGATGCACACAGAGGTAAATATCAGGACTGCCAACGGAGCCAGACTCCGGGGCGAGCTCACCTCACGCACAGAGACACCACAAGGCACAAGCCCCATAGAGATTTCCCTTCAGATCAGCTGGAATCTCTGCCTGGAGGTGAACTCACCTTGAAAGACACTCAGGAGACAACAAGAAAACTGTCCCACCTCTGACTGCACAGAGTCACAGGGTTCACTGAGTGCAAAGCAGAACGCAAACTCCCATAAAGAAAGCAAAACCATCACAAACTCCAGGTACTCAGACTCTGAAATGCAACAGCAAAACACTGCCAAAGTGAGGAGTTCAGCCCTTCTCAGCATCAACCCAGACAGAGGCATCTTTCCCTCAGACATAAGAAAGATCAATTTTCCCAGCGGGAATTTCCAGTTCCCAGCCGAGTGCACACTCCTGGTGCTATAATTAAACATCTGCTGCTTTCTCCATGGTGAGTATTTGCCTGGTTCTAGCCCCCCTCACTGCCTGCTGCTGTTTGCAAGGATCAGCCCTACCTGCTCTGATTTCCAAGGTAACAGTACAGTCCTTATCCTGACTCTGGCCTCTGAAGGCTCATTCCATTGTTTTCTAGGTCTACAACTACCAACCCTGCTTTGCACATTGATGGATGATCAGAAAAAAAGAAGAAATTTTAAAAATCCATTGTTAACCACCTAAAACTTCCTGCTTTTTCTTAATTAAAGCTGAGGGGAAGTGGCATGCTCCCACTGAGTGATCCATCAGCTAAAGGAAGTAAATCTGTGAGTGGGGAGGGCAGGGTTGTAGCTGGCTTTTCCCAGTCTGGAGGGCATTTTTTCCAAAGAAAGATGCAGCACTGGCATCTCCCAGCCCGGAGCAGGGAAAGGGAGGATGGGATGAGGCTGAGCTTGGCCTAAGGCTCAGCTTCAGCCATATTCAGGGCCTCACTTAAACAGAGAGCAGGAGTCTGCTGGATTCCAGCAAAAACACAATTCAGGTGCTCACACACCTCGGGAAATGCCCAGGAAGATGAGGGCCAGCAGCTGCTGGAAAACCTAAGCCTGGAGAAGCAAAGCCAGGCTGGAAAAGCCCCCAGCCATGCTGCAGAGCCTGGAATGGTCCCTCCCTGGTTGCTGCACAGCCTGGGAGAAGCCACCAGGGACCAGAGTGAGGAGGAGGCAGAGGAAGAAGGCATCCATCAGCCCTACCCACAGGGTGTGAGTCACGGTGCAGCTCACATAGCACAGCAAGGAAAAATACCCAGCCCAGCAGCTCCTGGAGAGTGCAGCCCAGCTCTGCCAGCTGATGCCCAGCAGAGCCAGATCTGGCTGCTGGAGCAGGCATACGCACCAAGAGCTTGGGTTCATTCAAGCTCTCGCAGCATCCAGCCAAGTGCATCCAGCCAAAATGCATTTCAGAGGCTTGCTCGCTATCCCAACAGACTTTTGGGTCATTCTTCTTCCAGTCAAGACAGTTTAGAAGCGGGGGAAAAATAGAATAAAACAACCTAATTGCTAGCATGATCAGCAGGGGTTACAGGGCCTTGGGGGGGCTCTGATCCCCTCATAGTTCAGCCATTAAGACCAAGCTCCACATCCCGCCTGAGTCATTCAGCACAGCCTCATAGCAAGAACAAGGCACTGCCCAGCACCCCTAAAGCAACCCCCTGTCCTCTACCCGTGTCCCAGGGCAGCATTGCTGCTGTGGCCACCAGCTTCATGCTGGAGAGGCAGCACAGGGAGGTGCACAGCAGCTGCGAAGGCACACGGGGCCCACAGGCTGAGAGCAGGGCAGGAATCCCTCCCTGCAGGTGGAGCAGCTCAGGCACAGCGTGTGTCAGCTGGCAGCAAAGCGTGAGCACAGGCTTAAGCAATTAACAAAGCTTCTTTCTAGGATTTCAGCTCCTCATGGGTCTAAGCCTGTAAGGTGCTCACTGAGTGCATGCTGAGCATCCTCAGCTCCCACCATGGGCAACCAGTAAAGGTGCTTAGTGTTTCCAGGCAGCTCTGAGGACGTGGCTGTCTGCACACAGACCACGCTGCCACGGAACAGCTGAGGCTCCAAACATGGCTTCTCCAAGGTCTGGAAAAAACAGAGCAGGAATGAAAGCAGAGATGGGAGCCAAGGGCTTTCGCTGACCACCAGGAGCTTCCTTCCCTTCCTACTGCTAACGGGTCTCAGACTTGCAAAGCACTGGAAGTGCTCAGCCCCCCTGGCTGCTCACAGTGTGAGTGGTGCACACTCTCTAACAGCGATTCGCTGTGTTTTGACTGATCTTCCCACCTGAGGAACTCGGAGCACTTTGCAGAGACTGCTGCACTCCCACGGAGCAGCTGAAGCACAGCTGCTGGCGGTTGTTTTCTCAAAGCACACAGCTTCTCCTCTGCACCCCCACATGCAACTTCACCATTACTCAGTACAGAATTTGGCCCAGAGTATTTCCCTTGGCTGGAGTCCCTGGCCAAATTTAACCTGCAAGACACAGCACCAAAGAAAATACCCTCTTTACTTCCTCTGGTGTAGTAAGTACAGTGCACGTACTGCCAGGCTCATATCTTAGCACTGAATACCCTAAAATTCCCCTCCGTTTACCCCTGGAATCCTCCTTAGGTTGCAGGCGTTGAGGAAAGCTAACTACAACTCGAACAGCAACTCGCTGGCTGTACTTGTCACTGGAAATTCAGTTAATTCCATTCAACAGGATAAGCCACACTCAGGAGAGGTGGGTGGGAGAAAAGCTAGCTTAACACTCTGCTTTTTAAAATCTGCAGATACCAGCTACACTACAACTGGCTATGCTTTGAATGAATGCTACAGAAAAAGCCCACCAAATGCTTTACAAAATCATGCATTACACCCAAAAGCGTGGGCATACATCATCCCACTCCTTCTACTGCTTCTGGTCACAAATACACTCATTTCTGAAAAACTGGAAGGAGGCAGAGAGCAGACAGTTGGCTGTAATACACCCTCTGAACGTGGACATCAGCTGAAAGCACTGGGAACACACACACTGGACCGACTGGACCAGAGCTACACTGAGTGACCTGGCACTGCAGATGATGGGTTTTCCCCTGGGAAAGGACACGGCTTTGAGAGACTTTGAAGAAAAATAATGGGAGAAGGAGAAAAGGTGTCAGGAGAATCATTCAGCTGCGATAAGCTACAAAACATAATCAGCGTTACAGTTCTATTTCCTCCATCAGTTCAGCACACGCTGCCCCTCCAGCCTGCCCTCCGGAGCCAGCTGGGACCCACGGGGCTCTGCAACAGGTCATGGCCCCAAACTCCCGCGGAGCGGCTGTCACCCCTCGGACCCCACATGCCCAGAGATGTCCCGGGAAGCCGTGAACGAGCAAGATGCTGCGAACACACATCACCCGAAGCACCGCCAGCGCTGCCCTGGGCATCGCATCGCCCCGCCCGGACGCCGCGCCGGTGTGCCCATAACGGTGCGGCTGTCCCCTGCGCTGCTGAGCCCTCACCTTTTTCAGGAAGGCCATCCGCGGGCGGTAGCGCTGGCCCTGGTCGAGCCGTGTGACGGTCATGGTGGCGGTGCGGAGCGGTGCGGAGCGGTGCGCGGTAACAGCGGAGCGCGGTGGCGGAGCGGCCCCGGCCGGGCGCACCTGGCTGCGGACCCCGACACCCGCCGGGGGCGGCGCCACCGCTGCGCGCCGCAGCCAATCAGCACCCGCCGCCCCGCGCTCATTTGCATGGAGGCGTGGGGCCGCCGCCTGGGGGCGCTCGGGGGAGCTCGCGGAGGGGCTGGGATGGCGTGGAGTGGGATCGGATGGACTGGCACAGACTGGACTGGACTTCACTGGAATGGAATGGAGTGGAATGGAATGGAGTGGAATGGGATGGAATGGAATGGAATGGAATGGAATGGAATGGAGTGGAATGGAATGGAATGGAATGGAATGGAATGGAATGGAATGGAATGGAATGGAATGGAATGGAATGGAATAGACTGGAATGGGAGGGCTAGGGTCTTGGGCCTGGGTTTTGAGCAAGGGCAGAAGCTGATGGAGGCCGATTGTCCATGAGGGGTGATGCGGTGCCCAGGGCAGCGCTGGTGGCGCTTCAGGGGGTCGATCAGTGGTCACAGCACCCTGCTTGGCCATGGCTCCCCAGGGCGTGTAGGCTCCAAGGAATGACAGCCCCATCCCCCAGAGTTTCGGGTCATGACCTGTTGCACAGCCCTGTAGATCCCAGCTGGCTCCGGGGGCCAGCATGTGCTGAAGTGATGGTGAAAATAAAGGCATAAGATCATTCTGGGATTTGTGGAGTCAGGTAAAACTAAGGCCAAGGTGTTGTGACTGAGTGTTGTGCGTGTGTGAGGGCTGAGCAGTGCTTTGGGCCCCTTGAATGCCACCAACCTTGGACAGCTCAGCTGCGGATGCAGGAGCCAGATGGGCACTTTGGGGACGTGGTGGCTTTATCTGGTGGGGAAATTGTGAGGAACAGTGACCAGAGGAAGACCACGTTGTTAGAGTGCTTCCTCACAGTGGAACTGACTCATGCCACGGGGTAGTGGGGGGAAGAGTACCCGACTGGCAGCACTGAAAACCAAGAACTCCAGCAAGGTTTTGCCTGATTCTTCCAGAAAGTGGCAGTTTCCTCTGCTGCCCCCAGCTTAGCTGCCAGCACAGCTGGGCAGGAGGAGAGGCTGAGTCCTCACTCACACAGAATCCACAGAATCTGATTGTGCCTGGGCTCAGACGACGCATTCCCAGGAATTCTTGCCAGCCAAAAGGCGCTGCCCTTTGTGTGAATACCTTCTTGCACACCACAGAGAAAACACACACGGGAGTGTGTGCTCACACCTGAATGTGTCCAGAGTGTCACCTGTACACGTCCTGAGCAGGCACTCACACCACGCTCTCCATGAGCTGATCCCACCCAACACTGTTGGCATGCTCCCTGTGTGCCCAAGACACACGGGAACAGGTTGTACGGACACATTTATAACCCCAGCCATGTGCATATCACACACTTCACATCCATGTTTCCATGTCACGTGGGGAGCACCCACGCTCCCCACACTTGTGCAGCTGTTTCTCAAGGCAATGCCTTCCCCACCATGGTGTTTGTGACTGCTCTGGATTTAGGATCTGTGGTTCTCACACTTGAGGGGAGCAGGCAGGCTGTGACCTCGGAGCAGAGCTTTTTCCATGAACAGTAATGCCCTGAAGGCACAGGCTCCTTTCGCAATTGCTTTGCTGCCCTCATGGAAGTGTTTTATCTTTAGCTCTGCTCTTTCATAGCACCCAGACAAGCCAGGGCTTTGGAAGGCCTTTCCCCTGTGTCTGCTCAGTCATTCCCATGTGGAATTCCCCTGTCAGTCATGGCAGCTGCTGGATCAGACACTCCACTCCATGCAGATCATGAGCAACCTCTGTCATTCCACACTGGTATCAAAGTTATCCTGCCTCATGCTTCAAGGCATCAGCTGACAGCCCAAAGGAGCAGGAGGAGAGTTCCTCATGTTTGCAGCATCTTATAATTCAGGGGCTGAGGTGCTGTTTGGTTCTGCCAAACCAAGCTCAGATCCTGGTGCCCCACTGAAATGCCAAGGATGACAAACTCAGTAGCACAGATGGTCCTGGAGGCAAAAGGCAGGAGAAGGGAGTTCAGAGTGGACTCAGGAAGCAAGAGAAAGGACAGCAAAGGCATGCAGGCATTTTAATGATGCTAGTGAACAGAAGTGCTTCCATCTCTAAGAGAGATACTGGCAGGAGTACATGCAAGGAATTCTTTGGGACATAATACCAGAGTAAGGAGCACATAAAAAGATGTAGCTCATTTTCTTGGTTTGACAGGCAAAACAGGAAAACTTGTTATAATCTTCAACGGTTCCTCTGAACCATTTGCTGTTTAAAACAAGACAAATTGGTTTGTTACACAAGTGGTGCTGGAAGGACTCAGAAATACTCCAGGTGTGGTGCTAATCCTGGCCTAAGTAAAGGATCAACTACCAACAACTTCCCATGCCCCACAAACTTAAAGGAATAAAAACAGTCATTTCACCCCAAAATACTGGCTTTAACAGTTCCACTGAGGAACATAGGTATCTTATTCACAAGAAACATTTGAAATCTGGGTCTTTAAGTGAGTTCAAAAATAAAATGGTCTTGCAGGAGATTCAGGAGAAATAGCTCTGAGGAGCTCACGCTGAGGTGTGAGCTCTTCAGCCTCGCTGAGCTCCAAAGATTCCGGTAATTTTAAATCCTTCTGATCTCCCAAACACCCCCTCATAGGTCCGCTGTGAGGTTTTTCCTATTTCTAGTCTTCTCTGACAAGCTATGATGAAGTTTATGGATATTCCTCTATTATAAAGCTACTTTGTGTAACTTCTACAGAAGATGTCCAAGGTAAATTCAGCTTTGTTAACATCTGTGAGTGACCCACAGCACCAAACACACGGTCAAGGATGAACTGAGATTTCACCTGTGCCCAGGTGAACCACCCCAGCAGTTAATGCTCTTGGGCAGATCTGCCACGTGAAGCACGAGGCATCTAAATCAGATTATAGAGGCTTGTCTAGGGCAAACACTCCTAGGCCTCTAATTACGAAACTCACACTTGTGGAAAGCAAAGAATTCTGCAGTCCTTGACACAGCCTGGCTGGTTGATGTGTGAGTCTGTTGGTCAAGAAAGTGAGGGACTTGAACAGCAGGAAGAGTGGTGGAGAGCACCGGCAGCAGCCGTGCAGGCTCCCTCCGGATTTCTGACTCTCCAAGTTCATCCTGGCCTCTCTGCCCCCCAGATAATGCAGAAAGACATTGTCTGGGGAGTCCCCTCTACCTCCTGCTTTGTACAGTAATTGCAGTGGTATTTATGTAACTGCAAGTTTCCATGGGGGTCCATACCCCACGCAGGGGGTAAATGATGCTATAGTGGAAATACACTCGTGGTCATCATATCACAGGACAATCGTGCGTGTCCATGGGCTCTCCAGAGCCCACAGATCCCTCCCAGCCCCTCACACTGAGTGTGTCCAGGCTGGGGAAAGGTCTGCTGAAAGCTGGATTTTGTCCTTCTGGTCTCCTTGTGAAGCCCCACAAGCTGTGATCTTTTCAACAGACTCACTCACAATTCTTTAGAGTTTCTCTTGTGGAAAGCACTGCCAAGGGAATCCCCTCCTTTTCTTTAGAGGTCACATTTCCTACGTGGTTGCCCCTTCTTCACACATCAGAAGCTGAATCATCCAACACAAAAGGCATGTGGTGAGTAAGCCACCTTTCTATGTAAGGAAGCTGGGGACGGCCCTGAGGGGAAGGAAGGGGTAATGTAAGTGAAGCAAGTGGCAAGTGGAGGCTCGGTTTCAGCATGCAGTTCCTTCCAGGAAGATTTCAAATCAGTTTACAAAAAAAAAATAAAAAATAAAAAAATTGTGCAAACTGTGGCATAGAGAGAGGTGTGACTTAAGCTCAGGTCTGCCAGCAAGGCAATGGTTAAAGGAATATCTCCAGAGTCCATTGTCCTGCCTGGTGGGGCACAAGCACTCAAAATGAGAAGCTTCCTTAGCAGCCTCCTGGGAAGAGCTGTGAGCGCAAATGGGCAGCATTTGTTTCCCGACATTCCTGGGCTTTCCAGGAAAGCTAAGGAAAGAAGTGGCAAAGAGGAAGGAAAAAAGCCAAGCAGAGAAAGACCTTATGCACCCTGCCTTAGAGATGAAGCCTGGGAGGATGCAGCTGGCTTCACACCTGACCTGGATGATGCTGAGCTCTCTCCAGGGAACATCATCATCCAAGGCAGGAATCGCCCCTCCTGCTGTGCAGCACGCTGAGAGCCGTGCTCCTGTGCCAGGAGATTGGGAATTGAGTACCCAGGAGTTTTGGAGAGCTCCCCACGTGAGGGGAAGAGGAATGGGGAGGTCAAGGACTCCCCAACATTTAACTGACTCGATTGTAGAAACTCTGGAGTCCTCTGCAGCTACGGAGGTGAGATGAGAGTTGAGTCAAATACCTTAAAACTTAGTTTTAAAACTTAGATCAGAGCTCAGGAATGACTGGCTTCTACATCTGTACCAAGAGCACCAGGATGTGCTCTGTGGATCACAGTACTAATTTTATACCACATCCTGTTCTCCTATGAAAAACACTTTTTTTTTTTTTGGTAAGGCCCTGTGAAATAATTCCCATGGAGTTTATCTCCATGTGGGACCATTCTCTCAGGTGTGAACACTAATACTCTGCAGATTTTGGAGGTCCTTCCAGTTGGGGCCAAGTGACATTTCCTTATTCTAAACTCACTTCACAGTTTCCTCAGTTATTTCTTCTTTTTTCTAAGTTATGATTGATGTTCGAAAAAAAGCAGAAAAACATTGAGAGGAAAACTCAGCAGATATCAAAGTCCAGGAGACGCAAGGAGAGATGAATGTTTAATGCAGTCTTTGTACTACGGTGGTGTAACTGATGGTAGTTAAAGTTAATTTATTAAACAAATTACTAAAAGAACAGCTGTGCTTAGGGCTGGGTTGAATGAAGTGCGGGATTTTCAGTCCTTCAGATTTTCAGTCCTTGCAGGTCCCTCAGCTTATGAGTTGTTCTACCCCTCGCATGAAGGGTTGCCATTGAAAATAATGTCTTTGCTCCTTTTAACTCAGTATCAGATAAATATTCCCACTCTCTTTTGCTCACTGTACAGCCCTGTGAGAGGCTGGACCCGGGGTGTTTGCTCAGCCTGGTGCTGCAGCCCTGCAGTACCGGGAAGATCTTCTCAGCCAGGCAGAGAGGAAGGACGTGCCAATTTTTCAAAGTGTTTTAACAAAACGACTCTCTTTCTGCACTGAGAACAAAACCTGCTTAGCTGGCAAGCACCATCCTGCCCCCCTGACCGAGGGCTGACCTCCCCGGGCTGCTTGCCCGGCAGCTTCCCTGCAGCCACGGGGTCAGCTGAGCCTGGGGCTCGTTTCCACAGAATCCCAGAATCGGAAGGGACCTCTGGAGATCATCCAGTCCAACCCCCCTGCCATGGCAGGGTCATCCAGAGCAGGTGACACAGGAACAGGTCCAGGTGGGTTTGGGATGTGTCCACAGAGGGAGGCTCCACAATCTTCCTGGGCAGCTGCTCCAGGGCTCTGCCACCTTCCATGGAAAGAAGTTCTTCCCCATGCTGAGGTGGAACTTCTTGTGTTTTAGTTTATGGTAATTGCTCCTTGTCCTGTTGCTGGGTACCACTGAAAAGGGCCCGACATCATCCTCTTGGCACCCGCCTTGGAGATATTTATATGCATTAATGAGGTCTCTTCTCAGTCTACACTAAACACACCCATGAGAAGCCAGGGACAGGGATGAGGACAAGCACGGGACAGGAGCGACTGTGTCAACTCCTGTGTCCAGTTCTGGGCCTCTCAGTTCAGGAAGAACATTGAAGGGCTGGAGCATGTCTGGAGAAGGGAATGGAGCTGGGAAGGGGCTGGAGCACCAGGAGTGGCTGAGGGAGCTCTGGGGGCTCAGCCTGGAGCAAAGGAGGCTCAGGGGGGACCTTGTGGCTCTGCACAACTCCCTGACAGGAGGGGGCAGCCAGGGGGGTCAGGCTCTGCTCCAAGGGAACAGGGACAGGACAAGAGGGAATGACCTCAAGATGCTCCAGGGGAGGTTGAGGTTGGATA
>VXBT01007019.1:13237-26680 GCA_013400235.1 Oriolus oriolus | reverse complement strand
AGCCAGCTTTGGATTGGAGTGGGCTATTGGTGTGCTGCAAGGCACACTTTGGTTTGAGGAGGTTTTCCTTTATCCTCTGGCTGGTTTCCTCTACCATTCTGTCTTTTTTTTTTTCCTTAATGAAGGATTCTCTGTGCTTTGAATTGTCACAGACTCATAAAACATTGTCATGTGGAAGGCCACTAGAGGCCTCTCTGAGAACCTCCTGTCAGAACATATCCAGGTCAGGTTGTTCCTTTCTCTGTCTTGTCAAATTTAAATATCTTCTATAGTGAACACACTTCGTTACATCCAATAATTCCTGTATCCAGTTCAAATTTTCGATGTTGCAGCTTGTGTTTGTTGTCTCTTGTCCTGCCACTGTCAATCCCATTTTTTTGTTCAACTTTTCATCATCTCCTGCAGTCCAGCTGTAGTGCGGCCTGTCCTGTGGCATGGGATTATCCCACTCCAGAGGCAGAACTTTGCCTTTGCTGGCCTTCATGATGCTGCTATTGGCTCATATCCCAGGCCAGTGATGTTCCTTAGTTAAATTTTCATCCAGCATCGACAAAACAAAGTGTAAATCACTTTATCCTTCTAAAATGAATGTTGGATTCATGTCAGCCTTTTTTAAATATGTTTTCAAGTAGATTTTGTGGTTTGCAGCATATCATCATAGATTCTCTTTTTAATTATAACTATTCCTGTTGGGTTTTTCAGCTATATGCTTTGCAAAATGGTGAGAGATTAGGCTGATTTTTCAGAAAAAGCCCAATCTCACACCGTAAACACAGAGCATTTTTCAGAGGATTCAAACCTGGCACTCAGGCTAGAAAGGCAGCGATGAAATAAAGTGCACAGCTAAACCTACGAGAAGTATTATGGGAGAGGTCTATAAAACCTGGAAAATCATAGCTAAAGGTGCAAGGGGAACTGATAGTTTCTCCCAATATTTGTCCTATGACTAACACTGAAATGCAGCAAGCTTACAGCAAACAAAGGGGAGTATTTTTTCACACCATGCCCAAAACCACCCCAAACTGGCCTCTCAAGAGCCGCAGATTTTCTTTTTTGTAGACAAACCCTCTGAATTTAAAAGGGATTTAGGGGGTTGATAAGAGGTACAGGCTGCCTGCCAGGATTTGTAGGCTCACAGGAGAGATAATCATGGATTGCCTTAGCTCAGATATTTGCTGTACCATTTCCAGCTTACAGCCTTGGCACTCAGCTCTATACTTTAGCTTGACTTTCTCCTACTATCTCACCTTTGGAATGGGCTGGACTCGTGGACTTCAGTCTCTGCGCTCGTAAACACGTGGAAGGGTGTTCATGTGCTGCTCAAAATCCAGTGTCACAACTTTTATGAACTTTTGCTGAACTTCCCTGAATCTTTGTTTTTTTTAAACTTTTCTGAACTTGGCCTCAAGGGTTTGGGTTGGGGGTTTTTTTTACTTCTTTAGTGCTGTTTTATAGGGATTTTTAGTAGTGTCTCACAGATGATACACGTTTGGCTGAAATGTTAGCAGATCTTAACTAGGTGGGAATGATTATGTATCAAATATGAGATTTGAGAGGCCTTTATGCAGGGTAAGAGCGTGTCTGCAGCTCTGACTTGACTACCTGAGTGTGTACTGCCACCTTAAGGCTTGTTTAGTTCTGCTTCACCTCGTTATTTGAGATCTTTTTAGCACAGAAATGTGGAAATGCAGCCCTGGCCGGTGAGAATCCCTTCCCTCCACCTCCTGTAAATTTCGGTCTTTCAATGCTACCCCACTGCAAGCCACAGCCAAAGTTTTGCGTCACCAGCTGCAGAATGGGACTGCATCAAACCATGGAATTGTTAAGGTTGGAAAAGCCCTCTAAGATCAGGGTCCAACCATTAACCCAGCACTGCCAGGTCCACCACTAAACCGTGTCCCCAAGTGCCACATCCGCATGTTTTTTGCATGCTTTCAGGGATGATGACTCCAGCACTACCCTGGACAGCCCCTTCTAGTGCTTGACAGCCCTTTCCATGAAGAAATTTTTCCTAATATCCAATCTAAACCTCCCCACTGCTGTCTGAAATTCCTTCCTATTTAGTGCATTTTCTGTAAACATTACAGTCCTTCTTGCTAGCTTATAAGAATCCCTTTTCTTTAATAGGCCGCAGGGAGAACCTCCTCTCCAAATAAACATTTTAGGACACGTTTAGTCTTAATCTTGGAATAACGTTTAGGATTAGCCTTGGAGCATACTTACCACACTCAGGTGCCTTTGGCAAAGGTAGCCATTTCATGGATCAGTTCTCCCATCATTCCTACCTGCTCCAAGAGAACTCTTCCAAGCCTGGAGAAACTGCTCAGAGTACACTCTGTTAAGGCATGCTTGGTTGGGAGGGGTCTAAAAGAATCTGTCTTCTCCAGCCAGCTCTTGTTCAGGTACCATTGCCATATCTTGTATTGCTTTTGTAAGCTTGCAAACTTTTGGCATCCAGCTTTTCCCTATCCATGTGGAATATGCCTTAATATCAGGTGAGATCTGCTTGGCCAGGCTCTTCTCTTAAGCACAAACTGCAGATATCAGCTTTTCTGGATTTATCTTGAAAGCTGTCCTGTGCCTTTGCATGTGCTCCCTGTCCGAGGACTTTGTTGTAGGCAAAGGTTTCAATCCCTTGTCTAAACTTTGGGTTTCCATTGCATCCCATGCTGCAGCTTCAACCACGTTCTCAGGAATAATCAGACACTTAAATGCCATTCCAAACAACCTGATTTGGATATCAGAAGAATTCCTTGGAGTGGGACTGTCTTCCACATCAGATCAACCATGTTAGGCAGGCAAACCTGAAAAACCTCAGGGGTAAAAGGCTTTTTCCAAATTTCCAGTCCGGGTCTCTCAAACTGCTGTTTGTTGTCTTGATTTATTTACTGCTACCCAGAAGAGCTTGGTTCAGTCATCAGGAGGAATTTCCTCACAGAAAGGGTGGTCAGCTCTTGGAAGGGGCTGCCCAGGGCAGTTTGGAGTCCCCATCCCTGGAGATGTCCAGAAAACATGGACATGGCACTCAGTGCTCTGGGCTGGGTGACAAGGTGGGGATTGGTCCCAAGTTGGACTTGATGGTCTTGGAGGGCTTTTCCAGCCTCAGTGTTCTGTGGTTCTGTGATCAAGTAGCTGTAGCCTGTGGTCAAGATCAGGACTCCTAATGTGGATTCGGTGGGTTTTTGTCTTAAAAATCTCATAGCACTGGCAGAAGCACCTCAGAAACTGTTCTCCCCTTCTTCTGGTGAGCACAGGAGATGAGTGTGGACTTCACTTGGCTCATACCACAGCCAAACCTTCTGAACTTTGGAAAAGGGACTGTTATTAAGAACTTTGAAACCCGTTTGTCCTGTAGCCTCTCACCCCTGAACTCCCATGGCCCCTCTTGAGCAAGAACCACGTATTCTGCTGGGTCATTGCTTTTCAGAAAGATGTTTGGCCTTGAGCACCTACAAACTCTGGTGGCCCCTCTTGAGCACAAACTGTGTTTTCTGCTGTATCGCTGTATCACTGTTTTGCTAAAAAGGTGAAAGGTGGTTGGTTAATGTGTTACGCGAACTTTGGTGACTCCGCTGCTCCTCGTGCCAGCTCCCGCTTGCCATGGAGAACATTCTCTGTGAACTCCAGGCACCTTCCTGAGCAAAGGTTGGAGGGTTAGGTCTTCCATGTCAACAGCAAAACACAATTCTTGCAGTATAAGCTTCGTAGAGAAGTTCAGTGGCCATAAATTTGATTCCTGACTTGAATCTTGCCTGGGACAATCAAGTGCACAGTGAGTCACTTGAAGCAACCCTGACACAGCAAAACCCCTCCTCAAACAGCTGCTACCTCTGCTAATCAATGGCCCTGCTAATTGTTCTGAATCATTCGAGATAACTTAAATGCATGGGAAAGCTTCTTTAGGTGCCTTGATAGCACTTTAATCAGGTCTTTTATCAGCAACACGGTCTTTGAACTCCAAAAACCTGTCTCAGTAAACACTTTGTAGAGATAAACATTGAAGTCCAGCACGATATAAATGAGGTACAAGGAGATTTTGCTTCATATGCTGCTGAACAAAGTAAGGAGGAACAGCTCCTTTCTCTTCCTGCCCCATGACAGTTATGTGGAGGCACCAGGTACACGCTGGGCTTGTGCTTTTCCTTGCTTTCTGGAGCCTGGCAGATGGTGGGAAGCTCTTGGTGGTGCCTCAGGATGGAAGTCACTGGCTGAGCATGCGCATGGTCCTGGAGAAGCTGTGGGAGAAGGGGCACGAAATCGTGGCCGTGGTTCCTGATGCCGCCTTGCTCTTGAAAAGCTCCCAGTCCTTCACCATCAAAACATACTCGGTGCCTTACACCCAGGAGTTTGTGGATGAGTACTACCAGGAGCTGGGCGAAAAGAGCTTTGAGTTAACGCTCTCAGTTTTACTCAGTAACATCTCAGAGATGACCAACCTGTTCTCTTCTACTTGTCGGCATCTCTTATACGACAAAGAACTCATGAGGTACCTCCAGGACAGCAAATTCGATGCCATCATGATGGACCCTGTGCTGCCCTGTGGGCCAATTCTGGCTGAGTATCTCTCCCTCCCCTCCGTGTACTTCATGCGTGGCCTCCCGTGTACCTTAGACTACAAAGCCACGCAGTGTCCCAGCCCTGTATCCTATGTGCCCAGGACTTTCTCATCCAGTTCCGACCACATGACATTCCCAGAGCGCGTGAAGAACTTCCTGATCGGGCTCTCAGAGCCTTTGCTTTGCCACCTGTTTTATCTGAACTACGAGAGCTTGGCCTCTGAGTTCTTGCAGAGGGATGTAACAATGCAGGAGCTGTTCAGCCGAGCATCGGTTTGGCTGATGAGATACGACTTTGTTTTTGAGTATCCACGCCCCATCATGCCCAACATGGTCTATGTGGGAGGCATCAACTGTGTGCAGAAGAAGCCACTCTCAAAGGTTTGTCGTTGCTTACCCTGAGGGTGGTGTTGGTGCTTGTTCAAGATGTGCTTTTCTTAAGTGCTTCCTGTAGCGGTATTTGTGCTTGAGTGTGATCGAATCCCAGGATGGCATGGGAATCTTAGGCTTTGAGATGATCACAAGGCTTGCGGAAGGGTTTCCCTCCAGGAGAGCTTAGGTCGAGTTGTCACCGTCACTCATGGCGTGCTCTATGTCCAGGTAAATGACAAAATAATTCTAGGTCACAGGATTTAATATTCCTAAGGGATGTGGAATGCCAGTTAATAGCAGGGGACTTGATTGGGCAAAAATTGGAAATGTGGAATTAACTCTGTGGGTATACCCAGGCACTTCTGCTGTGCCACAGAACATGAAGCTGGGGGAAGCACAGGGAGAGTTAGGCTGGATTTTAGGAAAAGGTTCTTCCCCCAGAGGGTGCTGGGCACTGACCAGGCTCCCCAGGGAATGGGCACGGCCCCGAGGCTGCCACAGCTCCAGGAGAATTTGGAGACCGCTCCCAGGGATGCCCAGGGTGGGACTGGTGGGGTGTCTGTGCCGGGCCAGGGGCTGGACTGGATGATCCTTGAGGGTCAGGATATTCCAACAGAGGATATTCCATGATTCCATGTGAGCCAACAGCCCAAAACCAGGGGTGTGCAAAGACGGCAGAGGGAGCTCCGTTGCCTCTGGATTTGTGCAAGCAGCAGTGCAAAATAGCAGATAAGAGGATGGTTGGGAAAGGTAGCCTTCAGGACTGTAACTACTCTCCCCTGTTCAAATCCACCTTGTGCTGTGCAAATAGTGCAGATACCCCTGGTTTGTTCTGCTTTCAGACCATTGTGGTGTGGAACAGCAGGAGTTCTTGCTAAGCTTGCAACACATTTACTACTGTAAACTCAGGGCTTTCACTTGGGTAACTGCTGTGACAGAGCAACAAACCTGGAGATAAACCTTTACAACCCAGTCCATATCAAACTTCTGTCAATTTTTGCTTCTTGGTCACACACTGAGGGCACAAAGCAATCCAAAGGTCAGATTTGTGCCGAATTCCGTGTCCAATCAGTGCGGTGGACTCACGGCAGGGGTTTGATCATTAACTGGTTGTTATCGATGCAGTGATTGCTGGGTCGGTCCCATTCATGGCTCTCATTCAGCCCCCCAGCCCCACCGGCTGTTGGCCACTCCTCCCTCCTGGTGTCAATCCAAACATGCAACTTCACCTCCCAGCACCCACTCAATGAAAGCCTGTCCTGTGCACAGATGATAAACCCAGTGTTTACCCATAGTTAAAAATTACCCTAAATTTCTGAGTGTTAAAAATTAAACACCCACCTTAGTTAAAACTCAAGCGGGAAGCACCCTGCGATTCATTCCTCCACCGCCGTTTAAACCTTCGCTGGCAGCACCAGGGAAATGGTTTCTCCAAAGCCAGGATTTCTTTCTCTTGCCTCTTGGGCGGTGTTTTTTGTGCTGCTGTGGACCTCTTGTGAAGGTGGGAAGCTCTTGGTCATACCCATCGATGGCAGCCACTGGCTGAGCATGCGCCCGGTTGTGGAGAAGCTCAGGGACAAGGGACACGAAATCGTGGTGGTTGCGCCGGAGATAAACTTGCGGATCCACTCATCCCCTCTTTACACCTTGAAAACCTACCCCGTGTCCTACACCAAGGAGTTTGTGGAGGCAGAGTTTAAGCAGATGGGCCACAGGAGTTTCACACCTCAGCCCTTCTTGGAAAAACTCTCCAAAATAGCCAATTTTACAAGCATGTTCTTGGATTCCTGCAAACGTCTCCTGTCCGACAAAGAGCTGATCCGATACCTTGAGGGAAGCAAATTTGATGCCGTCTTCATGGATCCGTTCTTCCCGTGTGGGCAGATATTGGCAGAGCACCTGTCCCTGCCCTCCGTGTACTTCCTGCGGGGGCTGCCGTGCAGCCTGGAATTCCAGGCCACGCTGTGTCCCAGCCCTCCTTCCTACGTCCCGCGGTTCTTCACGCGCTCCACGGACCGCATGTCCTTCCTGCGGCGCCTGGCCAACCTCCTGGCCACCCTGGGCAGCTCCCTGGCCTGCTCTGTCCTGTATTCTCCCTACGATCCCTTGATCCGGGAATTCCTGCAGCGGGAGGCGACCGTGCCCGAGCTGTTCAGCCACGCCGCTGTTTGGCTCATGAAATACGACTTCGTCTTTGAGTACCCCAGGCCCCTCATGCCCAACATGGTCTTGGTCGGAGGCATAGGCTGCGCTCGGGAAAACAAATTATCCCAGGTTGGTTCCCGTTTTTTTCCCCCCCGAGTTTAGCTGTGGGTGCGCTGTGAGCTCTCTCCAGGAGATGGAGCTCCCGGGCTGGAATAAATGATGCCAGGTGGAAGCGGCTGGGAATGCATTTTGCTCCTCTGCATCCCTTGAGCAATGAGGGAAATGTTACTTTGTGGGACACCTCTGCATTCCCAGCCAAACCTGCACAAAAAAAAAAAAAAAAAAAAAAAAAAAAAAAAAAAAAAAAAAAAAAGGGCTTTTTCTCTTCCATTTTTTTCTGTTTGTTTCCATTTCCTTTGCCTTTTTCCTGTCTACAGCTTCCTTAAGAGAGGCACTCCGTGGAGGGGCAGCTCCGATCTCTGCTCTCTGTGTCCAGGGACAGGACCCAGGGAAGGGCTGGAGCTGTGCCAGGGCAGGGTCAGGTTGGATATCGGAAAGGTTCTTCCCCCAGAGGGTGCTGGGCACTGCCCAGGCTCCCCAGGGAATGGGCACGGCCCCGAGGCTGCCGGAGCTTCAGGAGCGTTTGGGCAGCGCTGCCAGGGATGCCCAGGGTGGGACTGGTGGGGTGTCTGTGCAGGGCCTGGGGTTGGATCAATGATCTTTGGGGATCCCTCCCAACTGAGGATATTCCATGGATTTCAGACAGTTCAGGCAGGCCTGAATGAAATCCCCGCCACCAGTGAAGCAGCACTTCTCCCACTTTGGTGTAAAATACTCTTCACTATAACTGTATTTTACTTCAACTGTGCCAGACTTCCTCAGTATGGGATATATCCCTCTTTCCATTAAGAAGTCCTCCGAATTCTCTTATCTTTCCATGAGTGTCCACTGCAGATGTTTCCTAAAGGTATGAGCAGGTGCTGATTCAAACCACTGCTGAAATAACCTGCATATCCCCAAAGCAGGGCTGCAAAAAGTTTCCTCATAGTAGGAGAACTTCTGAGCAGAAAGTCAGACTTTGGATCTCAAAAACATCTAAAAAATGAAGTAACACTGATGTCCCACAGAATATAAACAGGATTAATATGCCTCTAGACAGCCACAAAAATATGGAAAAGAGCATAAACTGACAGAGTCAGTCTCTGTTGTCCCTGCCCATGGCAGGGGGTTGGAATGAAAAGACCTTTAAAGTCCCTTCCAACCCAAAGCATTCCATGGTTCTCTGGTTATCCCCTCAGATCCCAGAGACAACATGGCAATTGCCAGACTTACAGGGACATTCAGCTCATTGTATTCCACTTATTTAACTCCGATGCCTGCAACAATTTCCTCCAGTTTTGCCTTTCCTTCCTTGGCTTGGCCAAACATTTTTCTACTTCGAAGAATTTTTGCTCCAGCCTTGGGCTGTTTTTTCTGCTTCGTCGGAATCCTTTTGTTCCTGGATTCCAGTGCTAGATCTCCTTCTATTATTTAAATCACTCAAACAAAATAGAGACAAAACTGGCAGCAGTTCAGTGTTATCACACCCAAAGCAGATACAATAAATCCAGATATTAGAAATGTGAGTTACCTGCTGTCAGAACCCTCTTCCGGGATTTTAGTTCTCTCTTGTAGCTGTGTGGCCTGAAAAGAAGAACATTAGGGGAAAAAAAAAGAAAACAAGCTCTAAATCCAGACTTGGGTTAAACGTGCCCATTTTTATTTCCCCAGGACTCATTTTTCTGTAGAATTATAGAATGGGTTGGGTTGGAAGGGATCTGAAAGCCCATCCAATTCCACCCCCTGCCACGGGCAGGGACACCTTCTATTATCCCAGGCTGCTCCAACCTGGCCTTGGACACTTCCAGGGATCCAGGGGCAGCCACAGCTTCTCTGGGCACCCTGTGACAGGGCCTGCCCACCCTCCCAGGGAACAATTCCTTCCCAATATCTAACACAAATTGCCCCTCTCTTGGTTTGAACCCATTTCTCCCTGTCCCATCACTCAAGTTCCTCATGGAGAGTCCTTCTCCAGCTTCCTTCTGGGCCTCTTCAGGCACTGGAAAGGGGCTCTGAGGTCTCCACACAACCTTCTCTGCTCCAGGCTGAACAGCCCCAGTGTCCCAGCCTGTCCGCTGTCCCCTTATGGACTCCACGGTTCTCCTCTGGACTTGCTCCAACAGCTCCATGTCCTTCTCACGTCGATGGCCCCGGAGCTGGATGCAGGATTCCAGGTGTGGTCTCACGAGACGGGGAGAGTCCCCTCGCTGGGCCTGCTGGATGTGCTGCTTTGGATGCAGATCTGTCAGTAACAACTCGTTTTCCTGATCCTGATTTTGTTGTGCTCACTGCTCCTTTTGTTGCCTTTCCAGAGAGTTTTGTGGGAGCATGGCAGCAATTCCAGCCTCTGACAAGAGACAGGACTTTGACTGAGGGCTTGTTTTCCTTTGGCAGGAGTTTGAAGCCATGGTGAATGCCTCTGGAGAACACGGCATCGTCGTCTTCTCGCTGGGCTCCATGGTCTCCGAGATTCCCGTGAAGAAAGCCATGGAAATCGCAGAGGCCTTGGGAACAGTCCCTCAGACGGTACCAATTCCCTCTTCCCTTTCCAGCAGAGCAGCTCCACGCTGCTCTCAGGTCCTCCCTCCCTTCTCCTGCTGGGCTCTGACGCGGGCTTTGCTCCCCTTGCCAGGTCCTGTGGCGATACACGGGCAAGGCCCCCCCCAACCTGCCCGAGAACGTGAAGCTCGTCAAGTGGCTGCCTCAGAACGACCTCCTGGGTAGGTCTGGCACACCTGGGCTGGCACCAGGGTGGGGCTGGCACTCCAGGGCTGCTCCTGGGAGGCCCTGAGGGCATCATCTGTGGGTCAGGTGCGAGTTTCCACCCCCTGACCCATCACTGTGGGTCACAAACCTGCCTTGCAGCCTTTGCTGCTGGGGCTCGTCCTGTAGGAGCTGCAAAGTGCCGAATTGTGAGACAGCCCTGCTTGGAAAGGTTTTCCAGCACTTCAGTACCAGTCCAAAATGGGAGTCTTTATCTGTGACTAAGCAGTCTCAACACCCAGCTGTGGTTTTGTCCTGTCTTCTGGCCTGAAAAGAAACTTTGTGGTCCTCAAGAGAGCACTTCCAGACAGATCTTTGGGCTTTTGAAGTGGTGGAATTGTTTGTGCTGTTGCCAGGAGAGCATCTGTTGGTAACAGAACAGTTTCAGCTGTGAGAGACCTTCGCTACCATGGAAGAGATGGTACAAAGTAATCAGTGGTAACATCCTCTTTAACCTCTCCTGGCTCTGGTTTAACCCTAACGTCGGAGAAGCCTTGAAGGATTACCCAAAATCAAGACAGAGGTCTGCAGCCTTCCAATCCCTAAGTCTGGCCAGGTGGGGTGACGCTTACAAGAGCAAATTGTTGATTTATCCTTGATTTATCCCAAATCCTTGATTTATCCCAACCACGGCCCATTTTTGTGCAGGTTTCTCCCCCAGGGACGCGTTGCTGCGAGTCAGTAATCCCAAGAGCTAAGCAAGCCTGCGTTTCTCTCCACAGCCCACCCCAAGACTCGTGCCTTTATCACCCACGGAGGCTCCCACGGTGTCTATGAGGGCATTTGCAACGCGGTGCCCATGGTGCTGATGCCCCTGTTCGGGGACCAGATGGACAACGCCAAGCGAGTGGAGTCCCGCGGAGCAGGGCTGACCCTCAACATCCTGGAGATGACTTCCAACGACATTTCCACCGCCCTGAAAGCCGTGATCAACGACAAAAAGTCAGTACCAGAGGCACGGCCTTCCTCCTCCTTGTTTTGTAGCCCCAGCACGTTCACTTCCAGCTTAAGACGGGGTTTTTCTGCTCCTAAATGGCTTCTTTTACCAAAATTAGGGATTTGATAGCAGCTTCTTCCATGGAGGAGCTGATGCTCGCCCTGGGTGAACTTCAGGCTGTCCCCTGTAGGGGACAAGAAGTGGTTGAGGGGGGAGGGTGCAGGGATCAGGGGAGATGGGCTGTGAGTGCAATGAAAGAAACCAAACTGCCAAAAAAATGTGTCACCTTCTCGAAGCCAAGGCAGTGACAGAGAGGGCTTTGACACAAGTGGCAAACAGCTTTTGTTCCCAAACCTGGGGTGGCACAGGTGAAACAGCCTGAAAAGGGTTTATCTTATCGCTCATTTATCCCCCAGGTGAGTTTTCTCAGGCATTTTCCCCCCCCCTCTCAGTGCTCAGAAGGAATTCTGTGAGCGCAGGGAGCTGCCGCCTGGCTCAGCAAGGCTGGGCAATCCCAGCACGGAGCAGGAGGAACGTGCAGGGACGCGCTGAGGAAGCGCAGGGAACACCACAGCGCTGCAGTCAGCGCGCCCAAGGGGTTTAAAGGCAGCACAGAGATTTCTTTCAGACACAAGAGCTCTTCCCTGCTCCCATTCCAGGATGCTGAGGACTAAGGAACTCCCTCACATTCCCGAGAAATAGCAGCTTATTGGCGTTGTTTCCTAACCGATTTTTATGGCAATAACAGCAATAATACTACAGTAACTACTACTAACAACAACAACAATAATAATGCAGCTGGAAAAGCTGGCCAGCCTTTCTGCCCCCATTCTCCCATTTCAGCCAGAGACCTTCACCCTAGAGGTTTTGCTGAGAGCTCAAACGAAGCTTTCCCCCTTTTTTCTTTTCTTTTTGCCCTCGGAAACAGCACTTCCTGGGCCTGTAACTTTGCCGTCGTCCCTCTCAAGGGACTCAGCAACACAACAGCCCAGAGAAGCTGCTGGAAGTGTCCTGGGTGGGGTTTGGAGCAGCCTGGCGTGGTGGAAGCTGTTCTACGAGGGACGAGTTTTAAGGTCTTTCCACCCCACCCCGCGATTCCATGTTTGAACCTGCCCAACCCCTTTCTCTCGGCAGGTACAAAGAGAACATCCAGCGCCTCTCCGACCTGCACCTGGACAGGCCCATCCACCCCCTGGACCTGGCCGTGCACTGGGTGGAGTTTGTGATGAGGCACAAGGGGGCCCCTCACCTGCGCCCCGCTGCCCACGACCTCAACTGGGTGCAGTACCACTCGCTGGACGTCATCGCCTTCCTGGCGGCCGTGGCGCTCCTTGCCCTCTTCATCTCCTTCAAGTGCTGCCTCTGCTGCTGCCGCAGGTGCTTCTGCAAGAAGGGCAGGACGAGGAAGGCGACCAAAGCCAAGTCCCAGTAGCGCCTGGAGCCGGCGGCGGGTGGCGATGCTCCCGCTGCAGATCAACGGCGGGCTCAGAGGACAGCTCCAATTTCACCGCGATGAATGAAACCCTGTGATTTTCAGTCGAGGAACGATAGGGATCCTTTGAAATAGCACCACGAGAAGGGTTGTTGCACTGATCTAATTTTGGCCTTTTAATTAAGAGTGGGTTGTTAAAAATGCCTTGGGTAGGAGTGCTGCAGTCACTTGGGAAGGCCTGAGTGTGAAATCCAAGGCTCCTGGCTTCCGCCTCTCGGTGTGAGGAGGACTCTCAGTGACTTTTTCTTTGAACCTCTACATGCAGCAGAGATATGTAAGGATTTTGGATGACTTTAGGAGAACCATCTGGTCAGATTTCTGCTTGAAATCTCCGTGTGGCTGCTGTTGTAGGAGAGGCAAACCTTGTACACTCTCAGTCCCTGTCACGCAAGCCGAGCTCGATGCATATCTTTGCGTGTGTTTACAAGACCCTGAACAAAACCGAGGTTGCTGGCAGGGAAGCTGCTGGAAAACCACTGATGTTTCCCCCAAATTCCCCATCAGGCAGATGTGCTGTAGCTGGAGCTCACTTGCTGGTGAGGAGACCCTTGTAAGCGCTGCTTATAAACCCCAGCTGATTTGCTCTTTCTAAGTGATGCTCAGGGAAAGACCCCAAACCCCAACCCTATAAATAAACCCCAAATACTAAAAATAAAGGCTCCTGTGTCATCTGTCTTGAGAGATATGGGGGGGATGCTTGATTGTTCATGGAGAAAGAGCTGGAGAAGGGACAGATTCAATCCCCCACGGTGTAAAAGCCACCTTGAGACACAAACCCCCTTCTCAGCATTCCTGCCCCGCCTTGGTGACTTGGTCCGCGCTGAGAGGTGACATCCTGAGGCTACCACAGCTCCCAGTGAATATTCCGGGCTCAGAACTGGGGTATCCCAGCACCTCAGAGCAGCACAAGCATCCTGCGGAGTCCCTCCTGCTGCCCTTTTCTCTGGCTGTTTGGAAAAGCAGGAATTGCCGAGGAAGCTGTGAAGTTCAAGGCAGTCTCTGTCCTCAGCCTGTCCCCAAATCTCCTGGACAACCACCCCCCCCCCCCCCCCCCCCCCCCCCCCCCCTCCCTCCCTCCC
>VXBT01007018.1:1208-35894 GCA_013400235.1 Oriolus oriolus | reverse complement strand
AGGAGGAGGGGCAGGCACTGATCTCTTCTCTGTGGTGAGCAGTGACAGGACCCAAGGGAATGGCCTGAAGCTGTGTCAGGGGAGGTTTAGGTTGGATGTCAGGAAAAGGTTTTTCACCTGGAGAGAGGTTGGGCACTGGAACAGGTTCCCCAGGGAAGTGGTCACAGCACCAAGCCAGACAGACTTCAAGAAGTGCTTGGACAGCACTCTCAGGCACACAGTGTGACTCTTGGGGATGTCCTGTGCAGGGCCAGTAGTTGGACTTTGATGATCCTTGTGGGTCTCTTCCAACTTGGCATACTCTGTGATTCTTTGATTTAGGTTGGAAAGGACTTCTAAAATCGTCAAGTCCAACCTTTGACTGATCTAGCCCATACCACTAACTGCCATGTCCAGTCACTTCTAGATTACCTGCAGGGATGGTGGCTCCACCACTGCCTCGAGCAGTCAGTTCCAATGCTTATCAACCCTTTCCATAATGTCCAAACTGAACCTTACCTGGTGCAGTTCAAGGCTATGTCCTCTTGTCCTGTCACTGGTTTCCTGGGATAAGAGGCAAAGCCCTACCTTTCCACAATCTCCTTTCAAGTACTTGTAGAGGATTGTAAGGTCTCCCCTGAGCTTTCATTTCTCCAGGGTAAACAACTCCTACTCCCTCAGTCACTCCTCACATGACTTACAGTCCAAGTGGATATTTCTGTTACATTCTAGCTGTTTTTTTTCAGTTTAAACTACAATGCACCTACCTCTTTCACTAAAAGGATGAATAATTTAGATGAGGTGAGTTTCCTTAATAAAGCTATTTTACCATCTATTCTCTGTCACCGAAGTGTTTAGACTGATGCACAGATGTCATGCAGAATACCAAATGCCATCCAGATCATGGCTAGTTCACCCAGTAGATACATTGACCTGTGCTTTCCTTAAGCCCAAATTTGTTATTTCTGTCCCTGTTGAAATTTAAAGAGCACTACCCCTAAACATCTCAAAAATTCTGTATGTTACCCTTCCACAAATGTTGCATATGGTTTTAATAGAGAGCAGGAAAATACATGCACAGAGATGAGTGTTAGTTCCATACATACATACACAATATAAAAAGAAAATATTCTATCCCCATTGAGAACTATCTGAAAGAAAATGACAGTAAATTTAGTTTTGCAAAGTATTTCAGAAGTTAACATATCGTATAGCTTCTCAACAAATCAAACTTTTTTCCCTGCAACAACTGAACTAAAATGAGTGGAACAGAAGAGAAACCGTTGTTCAGCCTTCATCAGTCATTTGCAGACGTTCTAAAAGTTGCACAACCAGAAAATATTTCTAAAAAGAGACAAGATTGCACTTAGCTCAGCTTGTAAGTGAGAGTTCAGTGCATCTGAAGCATGATGCATCACCACGAAAAACAAAGTTTCCAAACATAAAAAATTTACCATCCGTGAGTTCAAATGCAAGAGCAACCATATCCATGGTTTTAGGAATTTGCTGGATTAAGTGACCAGGAATTACAGCATTATCTTTCATCATACACCAGGTGAGGTTATTGCAGGAAAAGTTAAAGATTAGTGGAACACACTTTGAAAACCAACTGAATATGTTGCATTGAGATGCTGATGGATTTTTTAATCTAATCCAGTGCAGACAGATCAGTCACTGATTGACGTGTGGCTCTCCATGCTCAAACACAGAAGCAAATTTTATTGAAATTGAGGAAGGAACACACTAATATGTATCAGAATAAATCTATTATGGAAATCAAAATACATGGGAAAGGCTGCTTTTTCTTTGTTTGGGATTTCCGTCATAACACCTCTGATGGAGCAGCAAGGAAGTTTTCTCCAGAAGCACACTATCTCAGACACATAAAGGTGTATAAACAAAAAGTAAAGCTTTTATGAGTATCTTCCAGAAATGCACTGGAAAATTTTATTAAATTATTGTCAAAAAATTCCCAGAATATGTCAGACTGTGTATGGTCGAAGTTAAATACTACAAATATTTATCTAAAATTGTGTGATATTTTTGCATCTTACAGTGAAAAAAATTAACTAAGATTTCAGATTTGGATGCATCAGGATTGTATGACCAACTTTGATCTTTAATGTAAGTGACAAAGACAGAAGGTAATATAATTGAGGGATAAATCAGCTGGATAAAGGCTGAGATCTCAAAACACTAGAATTTGATAATAGCATAGACAGAGGGCATTCCTGACTTGGAAAAAGGGAAACTGGGCTGAAATGGTCAAGTTGAGAACTGATGCCTGACCTTGACCACTTACTTCTCTAAAGTGACAAGACAGCATGGAGAAAAAAAAATTTCAGTTCCCTTGAAGCTGCAAAATAAAGCTTAAAACAAACTATCAAATTGGATAAAAGAATGAAAAAGTAGACACAGAGGAAGCTAAATGTAGCTGGAATCAGTGGATAAACAGATGAGGAACCTAAGTGGTTGTCAGGACCAAGTTATGTAACAAGAAACAGCACACGCCCTAAGAAAAGTTCAAGGCAGGGCCACTTACAGTTTTGGAGGCTCTCAGTGTATACAAGCACCCCAAACTCTTTTAGATGACCCTCTAAGACCACAGAAGGAATTCCAGTAAGGGGTTGGGGCATGTAAATTAGTGCTAGGAAAAGTGATGTTTATCTTTTAGCTAGGAAGTATGTCGTAATGAATGTGTATGATCCGGGTGGAATAAATACTCTCTTGTAAAGTTTCATGACACACATTTGATAGAGGAAATCCTCCAAATGTGTCCAGCTCTATAATAAAGAATTCCTGCTTTCTAATAGTTCAAATTTTGTTAGAAAGTTTATTCTCTGGCCGATTTTGGTGTCAGAAGAAAAAAAACCTGCTTAAAATTAGAACAATCAAGAGCAGGAAAAGTAGACAGCAATGGTATCTTACCCAGGTAGGTACTTGTCTCTGAATACCAACAGATGGAGCAACAGGCAAAATACCCAGTAATATGATAGCCCAAACCCACATATTTGTGCTAACAAATGGAGATCACCTGCTAGTTCAGGATACCACAGAGGAAGATTCCTCCTTCAAGAATGCTCCAAAGCCACCTTTCACTGGAGTGGAGGGTGAAACATGTGAATAGAAAGACAAAGAATATGGAGTAGACTGTGTACAAGCAAACACTGGGTGAGAGGCGTCAACGGATTTTAAGAATGAAGAGTTGAATATGTGGCAACATGTGGCTTTCCACAATCCTCTATAAATAATTTAGCTCTGAAGACAGAGCAGGAAAAAAAAAGTGAAAGAAAAGATATGTTTGAACCCCTTTTTTGCTGGTTTTGGCTGGGATGAGGTTAGTTTTCTCCTCAGTAACTAGTATAGGGCTTTGTTTGCATTCATTCTGGAAACAGTATTGCTAACACAGTGGTATTTTTGCTACTGCTGAGCAATGCTATGACAGACACAAGGCCTTTGCTGCTCCTCACCTATGCCACTAGTGAGGAGGTCAAGGGGTGCACAGAAAGTTGGGAGGTGACACAGCTGAGACAGCTGACCCCAACTGACCCAAGGGATATCCCATACCACACTGGCATCAGGCTCAGCATATAAAGCTGGAGGGAAAAAAGGAAGGGGAGGAGACATTTGGAGTGATGGCATTTGTCTGCCCAATACTACGTTACCCATGATGGAGCTCTGCTTTCCTGGAGACAGCTGAACAGCTGCCTGTGGATGGGAAGTAGTAAAGGATTTCCTTGTTTTGCTTTGCTTTACCTATTGAACTGTCTTCTTAACTCATAGAAGTTTACTCACTTTTACACTTCAGGAGGGAGTGAACAAGTGGCTGTCTGGGGCTTAGTTGCTAGCCAGGGTTAAGCCATGATATCTGACAATTCTGTTTCATAGGTCAGACTCACCATAAAAATCAATGGAGCACAAAGACACCAACACAAAATCCAGGAAGAATAAATGAGGAGGTGAGGTCTGTAGAGGAATCCCAAGAAAGAAGTATTGAGCAACAAAGAGAAACAATGTGATGAGAATTCAAATGGATTTGTATTAATTAATTAAGAATCAACACAAAGTGGGGAAGCGGAGAAACAAAAGAGCAAACTATCTGTGATTGTGCTTGTGTACATAGTGTCTGGTATTTCTAGAAAAGCCAGCTCACCTAGCATAGGAGTCAAATTTTGTGGTCATATCCCAGGTGTTGAAAATAGGTTATACCTTGACTACTCAATAAGTTTTAATTTTTCAGGAAATGAAAGGCTCATCACTGATAATATCCTCTGCCTGCTAGTAATTTTTGACTCAGAATCCATGGCAGAGCTTTAGATTTGGAGAGCTCATAAATGAAATTTAGATCACTTTGAACAGTAAAAGCAAATAATTTATTATTTAGAAATTACTTTTCTTGTCCTCTTCTGAGGAGTTCTTTTAGCAGACTCACTTGTATTCACTGTCACTTTTTCCTTACTTTTTTTTCGAGAAAAGGTGATTAATTTTCAAGGATGACCTCCTCCAGACTTAGGGGTGGTCTACCACTGCATGCAGAAGTTAAGAAGAGTTCACCTTCAGTAATCTGAGGATGATAAAAACCAGGAAGGAGTGGTTGATACACCAGATGGATCTACTGCTCTTTAGAGGGCATCAACAGGCTGGAATAATGCTTCAACAGGAACTTCATGAAATTCGGTACAGGGACATGCAAACCCCTGTATCTGGGGAGGAATGACACTTCCAGCACAAGTGCATGGTGAGGCTTGACTGCTGGAAACCAGATCTGCAGAAAAGAACCTGGAGTTCCTGGGAGCCAAGCTGACCATATTCCAGCATGTTGCAGCAAAGAGGGTCTGCATTAGGAGAGGTGTTGGTTGCAGATGGAGGCATCTGGTTCTTCCCCTCTGCTCAGACCTTGTGGGACAGACTGAGAGGGCTGTGCACAGCCCTACCCTCTCCAAAACATATGACATGAATACACTAAAGCAGCTTCAGCACAGGGCCACAATGATAGTGGACTGGAGCTTGTCTTACCTGAGGAGTGGCTGACAGTGGCTGGGACTCTCCAGCATGGAGAAAAAAGGCTTGGGAGAATCTTATCAGTGTGTATAAATATGTATCAGGAGCAATTGAAGAAGATGAAGTTAAACTCTTTGCAGTAGTGCCAAGTGGGAAGACAAGAGAAAACTGCAAGCTGAAATAAATTAAATTCTATCTGAATCTAAGAAAACAATTTTTACTGTGATGTTGTTTGAATACTCTAGGAGGTTCCCCAGGAGAGTTTGGAGTTGTCAACCTTGGAGATACGCAAAATATGACTGTACACAATCCTAAGTTACCTACTCTAGCTGATGCTGCTTTGAGCAAAGGCACTGAACTTGACTATCTCCAGAGATGCCTGCCATCCTCACCCATTCTGTGATTCTGTTTACTTCACAATACTTTGAGATGTATCAGTGTAAACTCTGTCATAATAGCATATTGTTTTACAACAGTAAAAAAAGAGAAAGTTTCTTTTGTTTTTACTCTGCTAAGACAGTGGGTTTAGCGCAAGAATATTAGCTGTGACTTTTGAAGTAACTGACATTCATCAAAACTGTCACTTAAATAAAGAATCTGCACAAGAAGGACATGCCACTACACCTAACACCCCAGAACGCTATTTAAGTAGACAATTTTAATATTTAACATCAGTTTCATTCTCTACTTGTTCATTTTTACCATTACTGCAGTCCAATTTTTGAAAGTGAACTGAGTTAACACTGGAGAGACAGTAAGGCTAAAGTATGCAATACTTTTAAAAGCATAATGCCACAGAACAACCACCAAAGTGTCCTACTTAGTAGGGGCTAGCAGAATCAAACAAGCAAGGCATGAAAAATAAGCCTACACATTCTGCTGCATTTCCACCACTGTCAAAACAAAATAAACAAAGTGGTTAAATTTTTCACTTTCTTTGTTAAGGGATGTTTTATTGACGCAGAATCCAGTTCCCATATATGAGAGGCTTTATAATATTACTAGTGACAGTATTCTGCCATTTCTTTACACCTTGGGAGCTTATACTCTGTGATGGCCTGAAATTCCACTCAGGTTTGAGAATTACACTGCTAATTGCAGTATTAGCATTTTGCTGGTCTTGCTTAGCAGTTTCATGACTATGCCTAGGTCTCAAAGAAGAAGGAAGTGAGAGATATGGAGAACTGCTCTTTGGCTCGCTCTTTGTAAACTCTGGGGACATACTCATCTCTCACTCTATTTTTTATCATAATTTTTTTAGTAGTCCTAATGGAAAAAGAGGGCACCATAACAGGAGTTTCATGCTGTATCATACCGTATAAATGGTATGGACCCTTAACTGACCCAAGGGTTTACCATTCAAATCAAGAGTGCAGATAACAGGTGGGGAAAAAGAACTGGCTGAGAGAAAAGAACACGGATGTAATATAATATCAATTCTGATGACTTGTTTTAAACATTGGTTCTGAATTTTCAGACCTTTCAGTGAGTTCGTGACGGACTGATTGCAGAGGTAGCATAGCAGCAAAACAAAGAAAAAAGTTGAAAGGTGCTTGGAACAAAGAGTGTGAACTTTCACAACAGAAAGTATTGTGATGGCACCATCACAATCTTTTTATAGGTTTGGAGATCTTTTTGGAGCTGCAGTGTAGGGTGAAACAAAAGTTAATGCTGTAAATAAGACAACCATAATTCAGAAAGATACTGGATCCCAGCAAATGGACCAGTTTGTTTTCGGTATTCAAAGGATATTAAATATGAGGGAGATGATATGGAGTTGGGCTGCAGGCTATGGGATATGCCTGCAGAAGAATACAGCAGCACAAAGGAGCACCTGGTGGCACAGAGAAACTTGTCTCCGCAGGACCCTGGGGGGAGGAGCCTGCTGGAAGCTGGCAGGCCGGTCACCTAATACAGAGACATTCAAAGGGTGTGCTGCTGACATGGGAGTGTGTGATAGGTCATGTAAGTGTATAAAACCAGCTTGTTTCTGTGAATAAAATGATTCAGTCTCCCTGCTGGGCTGGGTCCGTGTTTCAATCACTGACAATTAAAAATCTTCACTATTCTCTAACACAACTGTAATCACCCTGGAGAAGAAAAATTTGGGAAGGAAGNTCCTTTCCTTTCCTTTCCTTTCCTTTCCTTTCCTTTCCTTTCCTTTCCTTTCCTTTCCTTTCCTTTTCCTTTTCCTTTCCTTTTCCTTTCCTTTCCCTTTTCCTTTCCTTTTCCTTTCCTTTCCTATCCACAGTGTTGGATCTAGCACCTTACTTTATAAAAAATGGAAAGATAAGGTTCTCAAATAATGAGTTAAAGGAACATGACCCTTGATATACAATCGATCAAAATGAAGGCTCAGTAAAGAAAAGTTTAATATAATCATGCAGACATTGCATTTTTTTTTTTGCTTTTTCAGATTTCATGATTTAAGAATGTAAGTCACAAAACAGAACAGAACTTATCAGTCCATAAATTTATTAAAGCTATTTAATCTATTTAAGAATGACATCATATATGACTTGTGACCCACTTGCCAACCAAAAGAACAAAATACACATACATCCCACCTTTTACATATAGAAACAAAAATTCTTAATACTTGCAAACATAAGACTAAAACAATTTAATTTTTAATTGTCTAGTGACATAAACACAAACAGTAATAGAAGACATAGTCAGATCAAGTAGTTTTACTAAGGAAATTAGAAATAACCTACCTCAAGACTTAGTGGGTTCACGACCTGGAGACAATCACTGCACCTTTGAAAATAAAATTCATCTGTTAAAACTATTGCAACTAATTTAGTTTAGGATAAAAATTCCTGTCCCCTGAAATCTTTTGTTTAGCATAGTTTTCAAGCTTTCTTGGTACCTAGCAGCATGCTCCTGTGATTTCCAGCTACCTTCAAGAGAAGAGTGCAATTTGTTCAGTCCTTCGGTTCCTTTATTGACTTTTCCAAAAAAAAGGTTCACTGTACTATAGAGCCCTCCCCAGCCCAGTTTCCCTTACTGGATTTCTGTTCATTTTGTGTTATGAAGCCTACCAAGAAACCTTTCTAAAGCAACTATTTTATGAAGTGGGTATCAACTGTATTTTGTAGTCCCTCTGCAGCACTGTTTACTGCAGCAGCAGTTAACCAACAAACTGTTCAAGAATAAATACTAATCTCACAGATGACAGAAAGAAAATACCTAGCACCAACCTCTTGCTCAGCTTTTTTGGAATGAAGGAGAATGTAATGACTTTTGGTTTACCAATACTAGTGTCAGCACACTGGACAAAGCATTATAGGCAGAGCACAGGGAACAGTTTATTTTACCAAGAAACACCTTGATAAGCCTTTTCTCATCCTAACTTTTGTTTTGTGCATGTTATGTGAATGACATCATAGTCTCTCATACTCTGTTGTGGAAGAATCATTGGAACACATCCTTGGCTCCTCTATTTGCACAGTGATTTCACAAAAGTGATAAAAATGTATAGTATTTAAGTATCTTACCCCTTGAGTTCAAGATATCAAAGCCCCATTGACAAACAGACAGTGAGAGCATATTATTTTCTGGGAGAAGAATACCCTTATGGCCGTGTGTCCTTGCCATCCCTTGTTCTACCCTAGATATATATTGATAAATGTATAGTTATACTATTATAAATCTGTACAGACCTCTATATGTATGTATATAGCATTGACATATATTTTTTAAAATACTGCCTGAAAATATTTATTCCTCATCCCTTCGAAAATGTCTTAATTCATAAAACATTGGACTTGCCACATCCAATTTTCTGTAAGTGTGAATTTACCTGCCACCTTTGAAATATGGTAAAGCTATAGTTCAAGTACTCTACTGTTACTCTGCTGCAGAGCTTGCCTTATTATAATGTAAATAGTAGAACCATCCTATTCACCTTGATTTCACAGTTTGATATGTTTTATAGCAAAATACACAGTTTGTGGAGATGATCCAAGATATTTCCTTTATGTTCGTGTCATTGAATGATCTCTCTAAAAGCCATCACAGTGGTGTAAGAATCAGTGTAACTATGTCTCTACAGTTTTTGTTTTATTGGCTAGCAAAAGGAAAAGTGTATTTCCCCACCTTTAACAACTTGACTTGTGTCTTGTTAGAGAAAAGTTCTGATTTTTTGGTGTACCAAAATAACAATTTTCTCATTAAGTATATATTTGAGTGTACACATCAACATGCCAACATTTATTTTATTTTAAAGACACTGAAATTTTTGACAAATATTTTCAATTGCATTAACCTGCATAAAAAAAAGTAAATTTAGAAAAGTATTGTTGCAGAAAAATAAAATTTAAAAAAACCAAACCTAAACAAAAAAAACCCACCCAAAGTTCGTTATTTGAATTAATTGTCTTGAAAGTAAACCTTAAACAAATGCATTAATTTCAAGGAAGCAGATCTTCCTTCTACGTGGAATGCTTCAGGTAAACATACTGACAGTTTTTTCAACAGTATGAAAAAATGCCCTCCAGCTAGGAAAAATAGAAAGCATTTGAAGACTATAATTTTTATCTGTAATTCCTACTTAGTAGAATACATATATCTCTACCACCTCATAAACAGAGAACTTAGTGTGTTATCAAGCTTTCTTTCTGCTGTACATATTACAGGCTTTCTGATTTTAAGTCCGTATTCCCAAACTGATCTTTTCCTAATGTTCTTTTCAAAAATTCCACAACTCTTATTTCATGATACTACATAAAGAATGCTTTTCAATCATTCAGATTGAAATGGTGGTTTAGACTTCACCTAATGTAACAGCTAATGTTAAAAAAATTGCCAACTTGATTTGTACTCAGCTGAAGTCAATAGAGATAAAGATTGCCAGTGACCTCACAAGTCCTGATCCTCCAAATATTGTATTTTTGACAATAATGTATTTCTTGGATTGTTGACACAACCACGTTGCAGTCAAGACTATCAGCTCTATTAATCACTGATGCAAAAGTAGCAGAATTCCTTCAGTGATGACTACACTACATTTCACTGAGGAGCACCACTTGTTAAAATTTACATATATTCTGAAACATTTATTTGATTAAAAACCCCCCACAACTTTCATATGCTTAGAACAATCTCACAAGAGACCAACATACTTCATGCACCTAATCAATTTATTTCATCTCAAGAACTAATTAATTCAGTATCTGGCACAGTTTGTTCAAATACAAAAATAGAAATCCTGATTTGTAAAACAAATAGACAGATACATATATCAACACATCAGGTGGTGAGAATAGTTTACTCCAAGGAGCAATAGACTATGGACTGGATTTCCTTTTGTCTGTTAATTATGACCAAATACCTCTTTGATAAAAAATGATGCCAGTGATGTAGTTGAGACAGCTTTGTCTCAGTGACAGAATAAGATGCACTATGATGAATCATAAAATATCCAAGGTATGACTCTTCAGCTGCTGAAGAATTTCCAGCCTATGTTGTTAGGTAGAAATTTCTGCTAACAGTTGTCAGGTTGCAGTTCTAGTGTCCCCATGCTTTAAAGAAGCCCTCATTCTCTCCTGAAAGAGCAGCCTTTCGCCACAAAGTTGCTATTTGCTGATCCTCTGAAAAACTGGCAAAAGTGGTCAAGTTAAGACGGTTGTGTGCATGCAGTAGAGTGCAGAGGAAATTCAAACTGTAGCGGCTCGGAATTGGTAATTTCTGACCAGGGAATGACCTGGCATGGAGGACAAGAAGGTCCAGCTGCAGAAGAGGTTGAACTGGCTGGACACGGGAATGACAGGACAGAAGGACTCCCTTTAGGGGAGTGAAGTTTCCCTTGGGAATGAGGCATGTTGCAGAGCTGTCTTGCAATCCACCACTTGTGGACATGAGGGCTCAAACGCCAGAGGCCACCTTTGGGCAGCAGAACTGGGATGGGGAATGGATCCAGTGCAGGGCTGATGTTCATGGGATTGGTACCTCTGCATGTGCATGTGAGGAATTGATGCCTGCTGCACCTCTTCAGACTCCACGGAGAACAGCTTATGGTGATAAGGATGCCCAGTGCATTGTACATTAAATCTTTTATATTTAAGTACAAACCTGTGTTTAACTCAGCTCAAGGCATGCAATAAATTTTCCACAGTAAGACACTTGTGAGTTAGTGGTTAAAAATATACAGATTCCACCTGCACAATTGACCAGATTGTGAACATGATATTCCCACACAAAGGATGGGTTTATCTCCCTCACAGTTATAATATAAAACTAGCTTTAATTTGATGATGAAGCTCTTGGAAGTTTCAGACACACTATGGATCTCTACTGGGGTGTTCTGTGAATATTTATAAAACATTTTAGATTGAATTGTCTCATATAAAATGAAAATATAATGTGTACTCAGGTAAGTACATGGTATGCATCCTATTGTATGTACCAGAAGGACAATGTGAATTTCTCTTAACACAATCTATAGACCTTGCTTTCTTCAATGAAAACAATGGAGAATCACCCAGCCTGAAATAGTCAGCTGAGTGATCTATAAAAATAAATTTCATTAACTAAAAACAATTAGGAATGTAATACTGGGGCACAGTTCTCACAATAACTAAGAGGTAATTACTTAGCTTGTTCTGTATCTGATAGACAAAGACTTTGAAAGGAAATTAAATCACTGATTTCTTGTCCTAGAGTTAGATGCTAAATGAGATCATATAATTAGAGATGAATGAATTTTTATCCTCATTTCATATATAAAATCATGTCTAGCACGCAGATTGCAAAAGCAAGGAAAAACAGAATCGTGTGTGTTTATTTCAAGGAATAACAGCTGACATTCACTTTGAGCACACAAAGGCTGATACAGTCTTGCAGCTATAGGAAGATGATATTCGGCCCCAATGAACTCATCTACATCCACAGGAAAATTTCGCACAAAGTTAAGCATGCATCACCAGGACCCTCTGTCAGGAATTAACATCACAACCACAGAAAGAATGCACTGATGGCAGAATGTGCTTTAGGAAGGTACATAACCAGCAGATTCCCATGCTGGTCACATCACATCCCTTTTCACACTGTCCTGCCTTAAATAGCATGAGTTCCTTAAATGTCTTTACCCATACAAAAGCCTCCATCACTTTTTCATTCTTAGTGGCATAGTCACATTCCTCACTGACAGCTGCTTCTCATATTTTAAAAGACCTTTCAAGTGACACTCTGATTGTTATACGAACATGTACATTTCCTGACATGAGGTTGAGAACAATGTGACTAACATGTTGCTACTAAACAGAACAAAGAAAGCTATGTTCATCTAACTCCACTACACTTAAAAAATTCCATCTTTCACCAAGAAAATTGAATCTGCTTAGTCCTTGATTTGTTATAGATGGATTTCTGCTGAGTTAATCATAGCATTAGTACTGAAAAGCCAAGACTTACCTTAGTGCTGGCAACTTTGTATTTAAATCAAGGTTATGGAAAATGAGAGCAATGAACCTCATGGAACTGAAAAAGCATCCACAATAGCAGCAGAAAAGGAAGCAAAGTCAAGTGCATGAGAAAAACAGCAAAACTTTGAAATTCACAACTTTTTCAGAATGTGGTATGCCACCGTGAACAATTACAGTTCTACGGAAGTTTTTGAGAGGACAGTGACTGAAATCTCGTTTAATTTCTCCTAAATTTTGTCTGGGTCATAGCCACAAAACAACACCTGAGGACCGAAGGAGGGGCAGGCCAGTTTCTCTTGCGCTGTCTATGTTGTTATATAAGCACAGTGTTAGGATGACTGCTTAATAAAATCAGCTACCTCCCCTGCTCACCAGTGCATGCATAGCAGTGCATTTCAGCAGCTAGATATCAATACATTCAAGGAGGATAAAGGCCTTTTGTGCATACAAGTGTCACTTACAGACAATAAATTTTAGCTCTTCATAAAAAGACAGCAGGATCTTGCAGCAAAGTGTGAGAGGTAAGGGCTGTGTTTCTGTGAAGGAGCTGCACTAGGCAGAAGATGCTCACAGTGCCACAGACAAGATCTCATTGCTACAGTCAGATTGCACAATGCTCTGTAGTGGAAACTGTTTCTTATCTAAACTTTTCTTATATTTTCTCTTTTAAATAAAATAAAATCCAAGCCAATTTCTAAAGCCTTTTCCTCTGCGGACAACACAAGGCCATCATAAATGGCATCCACCATAAAGCTTTTACATAATACTCTTCAGCTAACCTATTTTTGAGAATGTTTTTACCAGAATAATTTAACTGTAACTGAAAATACTTCATTGGACCAGGAATCTGGCAGAGGGCAACAAACACATTTCCATAAACTGTAGTATCCTATACAACTTAAGCTGGGCAAGTAAAGATAAGAAACTAGAAAATACGTGTGCCAAAAATGAAGTTAAAAAAAGTTTATTTGACGTGGCAAGTTGTAACAATTCCCTACTTCATTTACACATTCTGCTAACACCTCACTCTAGGTCAGTTTAAACTATTCAAAAGGAATCCACTGTACATTTCTTGCCTCCTTTAACATCATCCCAGAATTCAAGTAATCCATTTGGATTACTTGCTGGCCACTGTAATGGGAAGTAAAATCTGCTATTTATGTTGCAAACTAAAAGACTGCCATAGCCATAGCAATGCTCTCAAATGGAGATATTCCTGTTACTTACCAATTTACATTGTTTGAGAGATCAGTAAAGCCTAGAAAAGCAGCTGTTTCTAGGATATCTTTGTAATTCTGCCTCTACAAGTTCTGTCAGAAACACATCCTGCTCATTTGAACCAGAGCTTGACAGGCACCAACACATACTTTGAGACTGTAAGAACTACTAAAATTTAGAACTACTAAATACTTGCTTTGTTGTCAGTATGAGTCTTCTCACACTACGTGAAAAACCACAACAAGCAACTTGATGGATTAAGGTGCACCTGGTTTGAGAGTACAGCAAGTTAAAGAAAATGCCCTCCAGCAGCTGTTTTTGAGAACAACTGTTTCAGCAGTGTGTATCAGCAGGGCTAATATTTCAGTTGTCCCTCCCAAAGTACACATATAGCAATTATGCTAACAATAACTCTGCCACTCACAGGTTTTCTGGTAACCTAAGTCTCTAAAGACAGTTTAGAAAGAGCTATGTTTCAAATTCTTTTCACAGAAAAGAGTTCAACTAATGGATAAAAGGACTATCAACACATTGCCAATGTGTTCCTTCAGACTGGTTTTGAGCAGATATTATTAAGAATGACATTAGCAAGGACTACCAAGGAATAATGATCCCATTCAACAATCATTTCTGAGATTCCAAAGTTTGCTTTTATTTTTTCTAATTTGGAATGAAAACTAAAGCTTTATAAATGTTTTCTTTTTCAACACAGACCTCAGAGCTGTGAAATTTTGCTTGGCTGTAATTGCTTATATGTGTCAATCCACAGACTGATGGCTGGCCAACAGCCTCGGTGTAAGTAGCTTCAAGTAGTCTGACTATAAATAGTTCTGCTGACTCAGATTAATCTCTCCACCTCTTATCTCTCCAAATCAACAGAATAGGAATATGGATATGGCTTACTCACACCTCAGCAATTTTAATTCTGTTCCTTTTTGGACCAACTCAGTACAGTTGGATTCATCCTAATATAGCTGCTGAAGGAACATGAATAACAGTCCTAACAGAATTTTGCTTTAGAAGATATAAATAAGAATACCTCTACTGCAGGCTGTTTAGACTAGCTGAAAATGCATCAAATGTGGAACTATACTACAGTGCAGAAGAGTGCAGAAGTAAAAGAAATAAATATTTCCTGTCCTGATATCTTTTCAATGTCATATACAATTATAAATGCATACTTATATCCTTTTTTTAATGTTTCAAATATATCAAGTAGGAAGGGACCAACAAGGATCGAGTCCAGCTCCTGGCCCTGCACAGGACACCCCCAAGAATCACACCATGTGCCTGAGAGCATTGTCCAAATGCTTCTTGAGCTCTGTCAGACTTGGTGCTGTGACCACTTCCCTGGGGAGCCTGTTCCAGTGCCCAGCCACCCTCTGGGTGAAGAACCTTTTCCTGATATCCAACCTAAACCTCTCCTGACACAACTTCAGGCCATTCCCTTGGGTCCTGTCACTGCTCACCACAGAGCAGAGATCAGTGCCTGCCCCTCCTCTTCCCCTCACAAGGAAGCTGTAACTGCAGCGAGGTCTCCCCTCAGTCTCCTTCAGGCTGAACAGACCAGGTGACCTCAGCTGCTCCTCATATGGCTTCCCCTGAAGGCCCTTCACCATCTTCACTGCCCTCCTTTGGACACTCTCCAATGGCTTTATAACTTTTTTATATTGCAGGGACCAATGCTGCACACAATATTCAATAAACATGTAAGATTTTCTTCCTGGGAGGAGAAAGATAAAATGAAATTACAATGGTAGAAGAGGCTGCAACAGGCAAACTGAGCTGAAATCAGGCACCAAATTCAGAAGTAATCTATTTTTACTTACTGTCCTTATTTGATGCCTAATGTTACAATATCCTTTCAGGAAACAAGCTATTTTATAGTCGAGGTGTTTCATTGAGCACAGATTGAAGAATGGAGAATTGCTGCATATGAATGTTAGCTCTGTTTCTTCTCATATAACTTTGACTAAAACATATTTTTTCTCCTCCAACATCATACTAACAACACATGTTACCTTACTAAGCCCTGAGAGCCTCTTCTGTGATAGAGCATTAGGTGCTAGTGCCCACAGGGAGAGGAAATCCCACTTAATTCCCAGATGTTCTTCTCTTGAGGGTGACTTGGGGCAGAGGCATTTAAAAATGAATGATGTAGGCAGAGAAGGTGTAAATAGACATACTCTGTCTAGTTTAGAAAAAGGGGCAGGTCAGATAAACCCCTAACTCATTGGTTCTTAGAAGAGATCATCATAAGATGCAGCCATGCCATTAATTTAGTCCACAGCAATTTTAATCTAGATATGTGTACTCTCACTACCCAATGCCAAATGAAGTAAAATACATGCATATCTCGGAATGAGAATCATGATGCTTCAAATTCATATGATGTTATCAAAATGAAAAGTGCTATTTGAAAGCAATTTGCTCATCTTGAATAATAAGCTGTCCCTTCATTTGATGCCATGATGGTTTTTTGCTTTTCTTTTATACCCCCTTTTATACACTCCTTTATATAGCTTAATATATTCTTTGTGCCTTTAGCTTATATAGTTATAATTCTTTAAGTTCAATAACTCCCTTTAGACCTAGTACTTCATTAAGTTTAGCGACTAAACATTCTAAAAGCCCAAAGAAACCAAGGTCCTCTCCAGAACACATTTTGTAAACAAAGATAGGCCCATCCAGGGAGAGGGTCCCTGGGGTGGGAGGTCTCACCAGAGTCCCTCACAGGGGAATCTTTGATAGATATGCTAATTTTTGCAAGGCATATAATTGTATACTCATCACATTGTCCGGGGCCATGTTCTTCGCTGGGGACATCGGGGTGCATTTTGATGTGCATTTCATCGCACCTAAGGATCCTTAAATAAATACCAAGGTAAAACCCTTTTTCCCTTCTAACTGTGTGCAGCTCTCTTAATTTTAAGACCAGGAAAAGGCATCACATTCAGAAGAACTTGCAGAACTTAACATCCCCCTGTGTTTCTAGAAAAAGTCCCTAGAATAAAAAAAAAAAAAAAACAAACCTCTGTAAAAAAAGCCAAACCCACCGTATGCCTGTAACATATTGACAATATGCTTCACTAATCAAACTGAAGTTGTCTGGCTTCAGACAGCACGGAGCTTGAGAAGAATGACAGTTTAGAATAACCAGGACAACTACAAAACACAGACTATCATGTTAAAACTTGCCCACACAGATACATACTGCTTTTATAAGATTTGAAATTAAAAGCTGAACATGCAAAACCACTCAATGCTCCTTTATTTGGACTTGAAAAATTATTTGCTTGTTTATCAACAAATCAACCCTAGGGTGAGATTGACTGCAAATGGCAGAAACACTACAGCTGTATCTGGAAGCAGCCCAGCTAAGTATCTTTTCCTTTAATGACGAGAGCAAATAATGGACAAAACCCCATGAACATGAAGAAGGAAGACAAGCAAAAATGGTGAATAAAAGAAAATCTGTCTTAAAAGAGAAACAACCACATTGTAAAAAACTCAAGATTTCAGTTTTAAACAAATGAGCTCTCAGAGAAGAATGGCAGTGGTAATGGTAATGTGCTAAAAGCAATAATTAATCAAAGTTCATTGCTATCTGCACCTGAAGAACCATTGTGAATAATTTCAAAGCATTCACAAAAGGAGTTGAAGAAGACCATATCAGTGAATGAGAGTTTCTATTACTAACTGGCATTATTTGAAAACAATAAAAAGTAATTAAAAGATAGCCTCCTAATTAAAACTGGTGAACAGGATTATACTTGCTATTATTGAGCATCGTCTCTCTGGAAAGCTCATTTCCCTTTTTAAGGGTGATGTTCCTGCATAAATGTTTAAGTTATTTAGAAAGTAACTGAATGTGATGGAGTTTCCAGGGGAGGTATATATGTTTTTCAGGAGACAAAGATCAGAAGTATACAAGCGCAATTAAGTTCATTACCTTCTTAGAGGAAGATATGCATATACACATTCTCCCACCACACTACATTGTTCCATCTTGCATGTGGTAACCCTCCAACTGTAAAGCTGAAGAAAAGTTACTAACTCCATATTTATGCCTCAAATCCAAGAACACATGGCTGTCCCAATACAGCCACCGTGTAAGGCTGTGTAAAAAGAGTAACACTGAGCAGGACAGTCTTGCTGTGGGGCACATGCACCCCAGCGCGGGCCATTTCAGTGAAGGACGCAGAGGAGGAACCCCCCTCCCAGGTGGTGCTTTGGTCAGTGGGCTGCAGGGGAGCACAGGTGTAGGTGGGGCTGCAGAGCCTGTTCTGCAGCAGGAGGGTGGAGGGTTGAGTGTGTGCAGGGCCCCGACAACCAGGGAGGAGGTTGGCGATGCTCAGAGCCAGTAAGGCGAGGCAGTGTGTGTGCAGCTATGTGCGCATGCAACTGCACAGTCTTCCACGTGTATTTGTGTAGGTGGGAATTGTGTTGTCTGAGGATTTGCTACAGAAGGGTGCCTGGAAATTCACAGGTGTTTACTAAGCTTTTGTAAGTGCTTAGTATTGTGGAGTATGGGGGTTTTTTGTTGTTATTGCTACCAAGTATATAATTCACTGACTTCAACTTAATTCTGTGCTGTTAACACAAGCAATTTTGATACTGATTTGATTTAAACCACTTCAGCAGAAAAATTTTTTTCTCAGATGCTGTCATGTGTTTCTTTTATATGAATGACTTAACCTGAAACAAAAAGCCCACACCATGAATATATACACTGCCTTAAAACAGCACCTTCAATACAACAAGTGAACATATAGTTTTCTACCCAACCAGACACAATTGCTTTGTGATTTCAGAGACAGACACTTTGTCCTTTGGAAACCGAGTGTAATGGGAATGTTTCACATGATTTAAGATCAAGTACATATTCCATCAGCGACTGAATGGTGTGCAGCTGTTACACTGATAAAAGCCTTTAAAAGAATAATACAGCTAAATAAGCTTTTTGTCATTCTGTTCAGATCCCATGTACATTTATAGGTGGTGTCTACACATACTCACTAAAACATTGACTTTCTCATAATAATACCTAAAATGAAGTAAGCCTGTAGGTGAATAATTAAAATTACTAATAGAAAATTAATTTCTTTAATGGCTTTAAATAAAATATTCTGTGTTGTTACAGAGAGAGTTTTGTTTCTTTTCTATTGTCCCTTTTTTAAAGGTACATGGCATACATTTAAAACCAAACTAGCAATTCTGCTTAGCAAGAAAGAAATTTAGAGTTGTTATATACTGTGTTTAGTCTTCTTTTAAGTGGATTGATACTGGCTACTATTTGCCTATGATATTACTAATTACTGAGAAGCACTAAAGTGGAAATGAGGAATGACTACATCCTGATAACCAGGAGCAACAACAGGAAGTGGAAAGAAAATTATTTTGGAGCCCTGGCTATGAGAAAAGACCTCAACAAGAAAGTGGCAGCAATCCAGTTACAGGTCAGTCTTTTAAAGGTGGTAGGAAAAGGGTTTATGTCATATATACAGCAGGATGCAGTTGCCTGGAAAATGGATGAAGGCAAGGTGATTTTAGAAACTCATTTAAGTGGAAAACAGAAAAGTAGAAGATATGTTGGAGAATAAGGCTAAGTAGCATAACGCTGTAGGAATAATTCAGATGAACATAAAAAAGAAAATAGAAGTGCACAATATGTAAATTTCCGTTCCTCAGATGATACAAAAGAGCTTGACATTGTTTAGTAGAGCAAATGGACTATGCTTTGGAGTTTTTGGATGTTTTTAAATTGGTTTATACTGGAGATAAATCTCGTAGTTTTTTAGCCAGCTGTCTGCTCTTCTTAGTGAAAAGAAAATTAAAATTGTTTCTTAAAACCAAATAAAAGGTTCCAACCCACTACAGGTTACACAATGCTCTTACGACAGATAAAAGGGTAAATGGTGTTGAATTATCTAATTTCTTATTAACTCATATTGTTAAATTTTCATTTTAAATGAAAATGCAAGGATGTGTCACTCTGAAATCTACAAATATACAGAGTCTACAACCTTTGTTAGACACCTTGAAAAGCCACTTATAGTTTGTCATGTAGTGTGATTACATAGGATTTCTCAACACAGACATATTACATTAAATATCAAAGCACAGTTAAATCACTGCCATCTGTGGTACAGAAGGCTTCTCTGAATTGGAATTAGTTTATTTTGATAGAATTAGCTCACATAAACTATAACAGCATAAGCACTAGTGTAGACTAATAAATAAGTCCACACTAGACTGGTAAATGAGTCTACACTAGCTGGTTCAGGGTTTGACTAGACTGATATGCACTCCAAGACCTCTGAAGGTACAATTTATTATACAGGGAGCAAACTGAGTGATCAGATTGCAAAATAATATTTGGTTTATTTGCTATCATGGATCATGCTGAAGAAAATGAACTTAAGGTTATAGTATTCAATTCCTATTTAAAGGAAAAAGGAAATTCATAATAGAGGGATACTGTTTAATATATATTTGCTTCAAATGTTCAACAGAAATACTGTAGTGAGATAACTTTACAGGTCACTGTTTGTTTTAGTAATAATTTATAAAGCACATAAAAAGAATTCAAGGTGATCATGTATCCTAAAATTGTTTCGCTGGAATATCTCAAGGACATTAATTCTGATGAATTAAGAAGTAGAAGGATACTAACAACTACTCCTCTAAATGTCAGCTGTTACATCTGGATACTAGTATGTGATCTCAATGGAAACTGAGAAAAAATGTATAAATATTTATTAAAGAAAAGAGAGTGGGCAGGAAACAGGATTTTTTTTTTTTTCCTATTTACCCTATTTAAACTAATTCCCCTGGTAATCACTCTTGCTTTTTCACTCCTAGAGTCCTCAGCTTTTTTCTTCAAATCCTGCAATTTTTCACCCTTATATCTCTTTCTTACACCACCATGCTATTTTAGAATTAGTGCAACATTGGCTTCTGTCTAACTCATGGAAGACTTACACACACCACAAGGTGAAATGAAACAGAAGCAGAGAAAATTGCATCTTAATAAGGCTTCTAAGATGCTAGGCAAGAACAGAATTATTATTTAAATTAAATGTGATTGTTCAAAGGAAACATTTTCTTTCTCATTTAATTTTCTAGTTTAATTCTACTCTTCAATTTGCAACCAAATTCTATCTTTGAAATACCTTGGGCCGAATCCTTTCAAAGCTGATGCCGCTTAACTGGCTCTGTAGACACCGATAGTCACAGAGGCTGAAACTGAGGCACTGTAATCCTTTTCTTCAACTCAAAAGGAAGAGTACATCAATTGTAAGGATAAATTAAAGTCTTATTTTTGAATAAGCGGTTAAGTACTTGCTTGGTTCCAACTGACTTTAGTTGCTATTATGTACATTCATAAATGTCCTTAAGCAGGAGTGATTCACTGAACTGAAGCCCAGAAGAAGCACAGTGTTGACACTGCTAATGAATGTAAAAGCAAGAAAACCTTGTTATTAGGTAATTTATGACAAACTATTTATAGATCATCAAAGATGGCAAAGAGAGCCAAACTTGCTTGAATCTCCAGTTCCTATTTCAGATGCAATTATTTTCATCCTCTAAAATAATGGGGGAGAAATTTTATACTACTGAAAAACTAATACAAACATTTTATTTACACTGTTTTTCTTTTGCAGGAAGTATGTTATGAAATACCACCATATTCAGTTCCTCAAGGAGAGCACAGGGGTGAAGAAGAAACATCTTTTATTCAGACTGGGTTGTTAGCAGAGGGGTTTATTTTCCAAGAAGAAAGAGGCCAGTGACTTCCCCTGACACCCCCAAAGTGTGATAGTAAACATTGGTCACCTATCTATATACAAGATATGAAGTTTATACTACACAGTGAAGAATGTGTGAGCATATGTTTCAGTTACCACTCCAACATCAACCCTATCTGCAACCTTACAGAGGTAAGTTGGTGTCTTATCTTGTCTCAGTTAGTACAGGTAATAGCATGACATGACTGCAATGAGGAGAAATACAGTAAAGATAGGGAAAAAACTCAGATACTGTGGTAACAGAGGTCTGACAGCTATCTAAGATGAGAAAATGATACAGAAATACTGAATGGAAGAAGTAAAATCAGCAATAAGACATAATCTAGTATGATTAAAAAAATAAAGAGTCCGAGGTGGTCTAGTATGAAACACACTTCAAGGGCACTATCTAGGTAATTACCTTAATATTATCAGCCTTTTCATCTACATTTATTTCAAAAACTCACTCTCTCCAGCCATTCTTACTCTACTGGTCTTATTCATTATTTTTTCCAGTGGGACACACAACCCAAGACAATATTGTGTCAAGGTATAAAATTTGGAATAGGCATAGCAGATGACTGAAGGAACCAAGGAAAAGGAGGTGAAGGGCTTTCAGCTTGTGGCCAGCAGCATAGCTGGGGAATAAGTATCAAGTCTGAGGTTTCTCCATCAGGAACACTACACCTGTATTTTGCCTGTTTCATTTGCTCATGCAAGAATTAAAAGCCTTAAGGAAGAGATCATTTCAAGCAGATTTGCCACCAAATCTGGTACCAATTCTGGCCAAACGCCAGGCACCCACAAAAGCCACTCACTCACCCTCCCCTCCTATAGCTGGGCAGAGGAGAGAAAGATTTAATGAAGAGTTCATGAGTTGAGATAAGGACTGAGAAAACACTACAAGGGCAAAACAGGCTCATCTTAGAGATACAAAATGAGTTTATTAATGACAAAGTCAGAGGAGGATAATGAGAAGTAAAAGTAAGCCCTTAAAAACACCTTTTGTCCCAACCCCTCCCTCCTTCCCACAGACAGTGCAGGGAGACAGGGCAGGGGGGTTTGGTCAGTTCATCACCCAAGGTTTTCTTTTGCTTGGCTTGGGGAGAGGAAGTCCCTCCCCTGCTACACCGTAGGAGGTTTCTCCCCATGGGAGAAAGCTCTCCACAAACTTCTCCAGCATGGGTCCAATCTCAAAAGCAGCAGTCCTGCCAAAACTGCTGCAATGTGAGTCCATCCCATGGGTACACAGTCCTCCCAAAACTGCTACAGGTTGCAGTCCTCCAAGGACAGCCTGGAAGCAAGGGCCCTCTCTCTCCACTGGGTCTCCCACTGGATCACAGCCTCCTCCAGGCATCCACCCGCCCCGGCACNNCCGGCACGGGCATCTCCTCCATGGGCTGCGGGTGGATCTCTGCTTTCCCCATGGACCCATGGGCTGCAGGGAGGGTCTCTTCACCATGGCCTGCAGAGGAATCTTGTCTCCAGTGCCTGGAGCACCTCCTCCCCCTCCTTCTCCCCTGACCTTGGTGTTTCCCTAACATGTTCTCACCTCCTCCTCTTCTCTGGCTGGAATTAAAACTATGCGTTCCACTTTGTTTTGATTTTCTTCTTAAATCTGTTATCACAGAGGCGCTACCATCATCTCTCATTGGCCCAGCCTTGGCCAGCGGCGTGTCCATCATCAGAGCCATCAGAGACTGGCTCTGCTGGACATGGTGGAAGCTTCCAGCAGCTTCTCACAGAAGCCACCTACCTCTGTGGCCCCCCGCTACCAAAAACCAGGTTGTCCAAACCCAGCAAAAAATGTTAGTCTTATTCTAGAAGCACCACACTTGTGTTTCTTGAACAGATTAAAATCTTTTCCCATTATCCAGGTAGGGGAATAGTATTCAATAATATTCAATGTTTACCCCACCCAGTATTTTTCCAATGTGCTTCCATTCAAAATACAATAACTCTGTTCTGCTCTAGGAAAAAAATCTCCATGGCCTGACAAAATTACAGAAGGCCCACAGAAATTATGCAGATCAGCATAGAAAAAGAAACTGGTTGACTATTAGCATGTCACACACATGTTAATGAAGTAGTGTTTGACTTTAAGAACCCTCTTATATAATTCTTTAACAAAGAAAAGAAAAAGAAAGATCCAATAAATTACTTGGATCCTGAATCCCTTTTTGGACTATGTTGCTCATATTTGCTTTTGAAGTCCTATTAAAGTGCGAAGTGATATTTATAGCTAAATGCAGGGTTTCAGAAGAACATCAAAACACCTCAGGTAAGTGCTTTCTGGTGGCTTAAATTGCCAGGAGGATTCAGTTGTGCATATTTTCTCATTTGTTTTAAATCCTCTAATATTATGGGAAAGTATTCTACTAGCCTCATTCTACAGATGAGAAGTTTTATTAACTTGGATTAAAGTTATGATATCTGTACATGGGGAATGGAGTGGTGATTGCAATAATAATTCTCACTTGGATAGAAGCCGTGGATTATGGTTATAAATCTTGGCTTTGATTATATCTGCATAATAAAGTGCAAAGGAGCCTACAGACTTCTGAACATTTGAAATGGGGAAACTTTCATGAGGAAAGAAAAAGTAATAAGAAAATGTAAGCTCATAAACTAGTGGCATTTATAAGCTAATGACATTTACATGGGTGTGTGGCATTTAAAACCCAGGTATATTCAATGATCTTGAAGGTCCATTCCAACCCAAGACAATCGGTGATTTGATGATGCTATATTAAAGCTTGTGGAAACCTAGAGGTTCAGAGAGACACTTACATAGATTTAAAATAAACCAAACCAAAGCAAAACAAAAATCCCTAAGTACCCGTCTGTCCTGGGGTGATGTTATAAGGCTTCTTTATTCCTTAACCATCTGTTTAATGCCCAAAGACGCTATATCTCTAAAATGGACCCAGGGATGGGGTCGGAGCTGCGGGAACATTGAATCGAGTCGATTCAATGGATGGGGGTCCAGTGGCTCTGGGGCTCCAACAGCCTAGGGGTGCTCAGGGGGCAGTACGCCTGGAGCGCTGTGCTGCTCTTTGGTTTTTTTCCTCTTGTTCCTGTTAGCTGAGGAAAAGGTTTTTTTCTCTTTCCCTCCCCCTGGTCTCCCTGCCCTCCTTCCCTTCTCTCCAGTCCAGGGGGTCTGCGGGTTGGCCCCAGCTGGTCCAAGCCCTGAGGAGCGCCAAACTGTCTCACCTGCTGGGAGGAGGAGGATCGGCGCCAGAGGACCAGCAGGTTTTCTTCCATCTGCCCTGCTCCAGGCTGCTGCGTGGACTTCTTCCCCTTCCCTTTCCCAGAGACTGGGGGGACTAGTTGTCAGCTGGTGTGTTTTTTAGCCTTCTTTGGGCATTTGTTGTATTTTGAGATTTTTTTCCTGTTGTACCTTGGTTTTTGTTTTTTTTTTTTTTGTTTGTTTGTTTTGTGTAAATAAACAGTTCGGGTTTTTTTCCACTTTCACCTGCTGTCATCAATTTGTCTCATCGGCAGAGGAAAAAGGGGAAGCCCTTTCTCTTTGGAGGAGGTGCTCATTCTGGACTGTCTCCTCCTAAAATTTTGTGTCCTAAACTGAGACCCTCTCTTCAATTTCTTGCAAAAGAGGCAAAATGATTGGTTATGAAAATAAATACCTTCTCTTTTCACCATGTATTTTGAAGCTTTCCCCTCTCTCACTGTCTGTCACAAATACAGCCTTTAGAAATATGGTCCACAGAGTTTCCATTACCACTGGAGGAAGAGGCTGAAAAACTTGGCTTACAGAACTGCGTTGTGCCTTGTGATCAGTACAGTAAACAGAAAAAATGTAAATTTCTTATACCACCCATCCCTCACAGCAGAGGATTTAAGTTGCTATGTTTGTTGAAAGGGAATGTAACACATCATTATGTCTGGCTGGCAAGGAAGAAGGATCTTTGCATACATTTTGACCTAACAGCGTGTCTTACATAAAAAGAAGGTAAGAAGTAAGTCTATTTTTAGTCAGGGAATCTAATTCTTCTTGCCAAGCAGTAAAGTAGAGGATTATTTTCCAAAATACTTTCATAGTTGTGTGAGGAATGTAAAAGCAGTCCCTGGAGAACTGAATTATGATACCACTGCAATTACGGGTGATATGCCTGTCTTCATGCTCTGCACATCTCTGTTAATTGCCATCAGACCTGACTCTGGAGGGACAATCTAGAGTTACCTTCTGAGTATTGCACACAAGGATTATGGAATTACAAGTACTTTAAGTTAATAGTTCTCAGTGATACAAAGACATCATGGCATTGCAGTTCAGGGAAAGCCAGCTCTATCTCCATTAACATTAGCATGGTTGAGAGATGCTTCATGGGAAGATAAAAGGTGTTGCAGTGAGGTATGACCATGGTAATGGTCAGCCAAGCCTGAATGCCCACTTGGTTTGAGGCTACAGCATCTCAAGGGCCCTGAGCCTGGTCATTGGCCACTGCCACTCCGCCCTTCTCCCTCTATATTTGGTTCCTCTTCTGGAAAATTCTACGTTATTTGGTTGTTGATCGGCCCCTGTTACCCCTCCCTGCCTGCCCCTTCTCCCATTTTTTGTATTCCCTTTTCCCTGCCCTTTGTAAAGCCCCCCAGTCACGGTCTTATTGGCTGATGTGTGTTTTCCCCGCCTATGTTGCAGGGGTATAAAACCCTGTGTCACCCTCATTTTTGCGGCTTTTTCTCGGTTCCCTTGATCTCTGTTATCCTGTCCCCCAAATAAACCCTTCCCTGCCTCAACCCAGAAGACCGCCTGCCTCGTTCCTCTTCTCCTTGGCGCGCCCTTGTCACTGGTGGGCAAGGCGAACCCCAGCTGAGACCTTGCCTGCCCTCCTGTGCAGCAATCGGCCTCCTTCTGTCCCTCTGGAGCAGGCAGAGATTGCCTAGGGCAGCTCTGCTAGCCGGCAGAAAGGAATTGATGACTATTCACTAGAAGCAACTATACAATGCAACAAACTGTGAATTTGTGAAAGTGCCCCCTCCATTTTCAGTTCAAGAGGAAACGAGGTATTTCCTAGGTCAATCAAGGCCCAAATGAAGGGCTTCTCTAGCAGTTTTGTTTTGTTTTGAAGATAATGCTTTCGTATAAAATATAGCTGAATGGATAAAAAAATATTTTGGTCACTTTTCAGAACATGTAAGATGAGGTAACTGCAAACAGATATTTCAGTTTACAATACAAAAATGCCTTCTTGGGAAGCATTCTCCTTATAGAATCATAAAATGGTTTGGGTTGGAGGGGACACTTGAAGATCATCTAGCCCAACACTCTCATCATGGAAGGAATATGTTTCACTAGATCATGTTGCTCAGTGTTCCACCTAACCTGACCTTGCTACTTGACATGATGTGGCATTGACAATGTCTCTGATAAGTAACAATGTCTGATTTCTTTTTTATGTCCAATCTAAATTTGCCCTCTTTCAGTTTAAAACTGTTGCCCCTTTTCCTGTCACTAGAGGCCTTGGTAAAAAGTTTTTCTTTTTTTGGTTGGTTGATTGGTTGGGGTTTTGTTGTTGGGGTTTTTTGTTTGTTTGTTTGTTTTGTTTTGTTTTTCCCATGTCTCCTTTATATATTGAAAAACTTCAGTAAAGTCTCCCTGAAGCCTTCTCTTCTCCAGTCTGAATAAACTCAGTCCTCTCGGGCTTTCTTCATAGGAGAGGTATTCCAGAACTCTGACCATTGTTACATCCTTCTTCTGGACCCAGTCTAACCACCTTTGTGTCTTACTTGCACTGATGCCCCGGAACTGGATTCAGGTGGGGTCTCTCCAAAGCACGGTGGAGGGGGACAATCTTCTTCCTGGACTGGCTGGCCACACTTCTTTCTATGCAGTCCAGGATATGGTTGGCTTCCTGTGCTGCTAAGCACATATGGCTGGCTCAGTTGTAGCTTCAGGAGGCCCAACTATTTTCATGATGTCAATAACACATTTAAAATACTGGATTTTACCATTTATTTCACTTGCACTCTTTAGCAATAATTCATGTCAGCAGTAATCGCTATATGCCCACTTCACTTAGACTATATGATCTGAAGCTACTTGCCTACGGATATAGGAAAGATTTCTTCATATTTATTTTCAGAAAACTAATGAAGAACAGAGTAATAGAATGGTAATCAGAATCATGGGAAAATGTTACTAAGAATGGGGTAATATCACTGCATAAGAGAAGGCTATAACTCTTTGTATATTAATAGAGTCATAGAATGGTTTGAGTTGGAAGAGGCCTTGAAGATCATCCAGTTCCACACCCCTACCAAACACCTTCCACTAGGTCAAGTTTCTCAGAGCCCTTAGCCCCCTTTATCATCTAAAGATGTAAAGGGGATGGGCGAAACTACAGAGAATGCTCCATGATTTATTAGTTTGCTTTAAAGTAGGACACTAGTCATAATGAAAATACTTCTCCTTCACCACATCAAATATTTTGAGCAATCTCCTTGTATCAGGGGTAACTTCAGTAAGATACACAGAAATAGAAAGGGCTGCCAATGGTAGACAAAATTTTCTTCCCGTTAGTTACACTTTCAAAACAAAGTAGGGAAATGTTTGAAACTGTTGATGAAAGAAAGACTATCAAATATTGAAATCATCAGTAGTCAAACTATTAAAGGATGAAATACTTAATTTGAACTAGTATCAAAGATCTGGATGCTTATCTTAAATTTATCTTCATCTAAATTTTCTGCATCTGCAAATTTTCTGAAAATTTCAAGGCATGAAACGTCATAAGGCACATTACATGGAGGATGCATCTAGAAGCTCCTGAATGTGTCTTCAACACCAGTATGAATAGCAGAAAAATGTGACTTTTATTGGAAAAAATGTAGCAAGGTACACATAATGTTATCTATACTACAAGGCTGTAAGTTCAATTGATTCAAACTGGATTCAAAGGAATGAAAAGATACTGTTTATTCACACCAGCACTTCGTTTAAAATTTATTTTCCTTATTTGCATTAAGCTTTCAATGTTTTCCTCCTTGAAGGATACATCCCATTTAAGTTTGGGATAGATGCTTAATTCCAAATTTAAGTATAAATCACAAAGTTCCCTCTGACAGAAATTTAAATTGAATAGAGTGCATATAAATAAAATAAGGATTTGCAAGCCTGAACTGATTTACTACACATTCAAAAACCCCAAACAAACAAACAAAAAAAACTGAACCAAAAAACTTGAAGCACCAAAGTTTTCAATCAAAAGCAGTTCAAAATGCTATATGAAATCTTTTAATCTATGCTACACAATATGGAAGAAAAAAAAAATTTCTATGTTAAAGTAACTGGAAAAAGTATTTCCTAGAACAAGAAATTCAAAGAGTTCCCTGTACAGAATCAAAAAGGAAATAGCAGGTAACAGTGTATACCTTACAAGAATGAACCTAAACCAGGAAATGGAAATGAGAACAGACTTAACATAAATGGAATTTGTACTAATGCTTTCTCCAGGAGATGACAGTTTCCAATTGACATTACAGTGCTTTGACTATACTGACTTCCTTGAAACGCACTTTTTGAACACAAATCACATTCAAACATTTTGAACAACTGTGTGGTAATACATGTGTTCCTATTTAGCAGGGCTGCGAAGAGGATGCAGCACTTCTGGATACCAACTACTGAAGACTTTTCAATTTTTTCAGAACAAGAAGTGAAGAAAGTGAGGACGTAGAAATCAAGTATGAAGCTTTCTAGGATGGCCTGGGAGGATCCCAGTGCTTTCAATGACTTTTCTTGAGCTAGTTCATCAGTCCTGTCCATCACCCTGATGAACGCTAATCACAGGTACACACTGATTTCCAACTGCAAACTTCCACAATGAACTTCTCAGTGATCTGAGAAAGGTCTTTGCAGAAGACCAGTTTTTGAAATAAGCTGCTTAATCATGGATTCCATGCTTTGCTCCAAGTTCTGTAGCAGCAAAGACTGAAAGAAGACTGTCACAAAGTTACAGTTTAGACTGGAGAAACACAAATAGGTGATGTGCCCCCTGTTTCACTGCATGTAGCTACAGACTGAGGAGTGGGAGGAACATTGGTTTTGGAAAAGGGTAAGTTGAAGATGGTACTATTCAAAGGATATGCACCCATAGAGATTTTATTCCCATTAACTAAGTATGGCATGGAGTGACAAAATCCATTATCCACTTTTTCATTAAGGAGCATACAAGGACTTGCAAGTTGTACATACTAGTGGAAAAAAATAAATCTATGCAGTCTTGGAAATTAGGGTTGGCAGAAAGTGATAAAAAGCAAATGGATGATTACCATGTGAATAGTGATCAAGGTCCAAGGAAATTAAAATGCCATTTATAACCTTTAGTTAGGCACTTAGTCACATCCAGAAGTTGGGAAAATATATTGGTTTTGCAAGAGACTAGGGAATTACTGATAACATTAGCAGGATCCACAGAAACTCTAACAGTCCAACCACTCTAAAATTCTTATTGGCACAAGTCCTTCTCTGTAAATCCACTCAGAACATGTAATCTACTAGAAAATTTTACTCATGATGGGATGTTTTAGTCTCAGAATCAGAACAGATTGTGAGATTTGAGAAATAATCTCAGCAGAACAACACTGCTACAGATACAGATGATACACATTTCTAACCATACTTCATTTAAAGTCATATTGTAGGGGCCAGAAATCTATACCAGGAGTCTGGTGTAGATCACCATTAATCCATTAATTTATAGTACTTAACATTGTAATGTACTGGAACTGCAATTATTTACAGTTAAAGCTGCAGAGCTCTTGTGTCTCTTGCTTAAAACTGAAATTGAATCTCCAGACAGTGATAATGAAATGTTGCAGAAACTTGGAGTCAATTTTGTGAAAGGTGCGCAGAAAGATGGTGACTTTCTAGAAAAAAGTCTTTATAGAGCCCTAGGAAAAGTTGAGCACATAAAAAAAACAGTGAAGGGAGCCATCTGAACTATCTTCTCCAGGACAATGAATTAGTAATGAATGAAATAGGGAGCCTGAAACAAGTGATTGCAGAAAGCAAAGCATAGTCCTTGCTGTCAGTCAATCAAATGAGGCACAAGCTAGCAGCTTGTTGCAAAACGGACAAACAGGAATATATATTAGGAACAGGGAGAAGTGAAAGAGAAACACAGATGAACTGAAAAAATCAGGGAGAGAAGATGATGGATAAGCAATGTCTTTGGAGAATGGGCATCAAGCAAGGCTGAGGTATGTGCAAGACACAAGAATCTGGGCATTGGTGATGGCTTAGATTAGAAGGGACGCTGAGAACAAACATAACAAGTGGTAGCAAAAAAAAAAAAATCGTCCTGAGTATTATTTCCTTCCCTAGAGAGTGAAAACCAATTGCAGAAGCTAACTGAAAATTTATAACCTGCTTATATCTAACACAATACTTTTTTCCATGCACAACTACAATTATGCCAAGCAAAAGATGAACAGGGTCATAATAAGAGAACTTGGAGTATGAGTAATCTGTCTTAAAGACAACCCTGCAGAGTGAGACCAGTACCCTTAGAGAGGTATTTAAATCTGCATAATGACTGGAGATAATTGTCCAGCTAGCTGAACAGACCATACATGAACAGGAAAGCAGGTATGAAATAGTCTGTGAACCCTTTTCAAAACATGACAACAAGACAAATATTAGACCATAAAGATTCCCCCTGCAGTGTTCTCTGCTAACATAGACTAAGGCCATCACCAAACTGCTACTGTTCTGAAAATTGAAAAAAAAAAAAAAGAACTAGCATATATCACCTTTGTGGGCCTTTTGACCTCTGGAGAGAACTTACAGTGTATTACTTTCTCAAACTATATTAAAATAAGTACCAATGAACTACAAGGGCAGTCTTGAAAATGAATAATGTCACTTACTTGCTTCAAACTCTTGGAACACATTAAATAAAATAAAGCACTGTATCCATATATATCAGCAGCTTAGAGTGTGAGTAGATAATCTATCACCAGGCAAAACTTTCATATTACTGTCTGGAGGCTGCTGTCCCTGCCACTACCTTCACATCTTATAATACCATGAGTGCAAAAATAAATATTGACATTGCCTGTACCATTTCTGTTCCATGCTTTCCTGACCTTCTGCATCAAGACTGAATACTAAATAAATCTTTTTACTTACGCTGAAACTTTCTTCGGTAAATTTCTTTTTGCTGTACCTGAACTGCTGTTTGGTTACAGCAAATAACGTGCCTTCGTCACTCAAATGACCACATCTCTTTTTGTGATACGTTGCTCACCCCTCATTGCTAATTTGAGTAATTGCCAAGCCATATATCCATGACAAACAAAAGTGCAATACACACAGTAGTCCTATGACGTAAATATACATATAAGCAAATACACACATCCACTGATACACACATAATATATATATATAGAATAGACATTTGACACAAATATATATATATGTATGTTTATTTTGGCCCAATTTAAAATGGCGTAAAAGAGCTCCACCATATGTCACAGGAGGGATATGAAGTATGAATGATTTGAGACAACCAAGCATCTTTACCACTTTTTTTTCAATTTGCAAGTTATTACACCCTCCTCCACTGGAAAATCTTTATCACAGTGATTCAGTTTTTAGCACTGGAAAATCTTTCTCACAGTGATTCAGTTTTTAGCACTGCAATCTGAAATTTTGTTTCCAGTTCTGCCACTGCCACTCACACCTGACCTTTGGTACATTATGTCACTTTTTTTTGTGGCTCAGTTGATTGATCTGCAAAATGGTATAACAATACCTCTGTTGCAGCAAATTTATACACTCATGTAATGAAAAAGCCACAGATGAAAAGCAGTGTCTAGGAATATCCTGATTAGCTAGTTGCAAGAGCAGGTGCAATGACAGGATTAAGGCTGGCTAATCACATAACTATGAACACTGTTAAAGGCAAAGCAAGAAAATGATATGATAATAGATTACAGAAATGCACTTTTGATAGGACATGCATCACATACCACATACTTAATTTCTCCTTAGAGTGGAATAGGAAACAAAGAAGATTTTATAGCAACTGTGTTATGGCTAATGAACCTATAAAAATAACACCAAGAGAGAAGAGTTTTTAATTAATAAAACACAGTCTCTACATTTAAAAGTGCATTTTACCAGATAAAAGGGAATTAGATACTTTCACTCATAAATATCCACATAAAAAATACACATTACTAAAAGGAAAATAGTTTCAGAATTAAAATCTTGTTTTGGCATTTCAATATTTCTGATTTTTTGCTCTATTTTTTTTTTCTGAGAGATTTCACAAGATGCTTTTATCTAAAGATTACTTCCTTGTAATGGAAGCAAAAAAAATTCCCCACTTTCTCTGAAAGACTTTATTCATAAGCTCTTAAGTGCTAGAAATTAATTTTTAATTTTTAGAAATCCATTTGATATAAATATTTAATGTATATAAAATCTGTCTATAGTAATAGTACTTATTCTAGAGAATTTTTCTACTACACTCAAAATTCAGAGTTAAAAAAGTTAGTATAATTTCCTAATTAATACTCTGCTTCTGGACAAATGTAATTCTGTATAAACACATGTTCCTAAATCATAAAAAGATAGATTCATCACTCTGCAATTTTATCATTTTCACTTTCATGTGTCTCTAAATAAATGCTACACTTTGGAGTTATTAAAATTATCTATGAAAATTTAACTCCACAGCAAACGTCACAGCAGGACATTGTTTCTATGTCTTGAAAAAATCAGATTAATCACTAATTTATGACTATTTTTTGCTGGATTTTCCAATAAATTTTTTTTAATATTTTCAAGATCAGATATCCCATCGCTGAACTTTTATTACTCTTTTCACCAGATTTTCCACCTACACTTTCTAAAACTAGTCCCAAGAGTAATGGTTGCTCAAGCAGTTAAAACTGCCAGGTGACCTTTTTTTTTGTAACTGATATGAAATTTAAATTAACTGATTTGCATTTGGTTACTTGGACTCTTATTGTCCATTTGAGTTTTCACTAGACAGAAAAACTGTTTCTCATCTGATCTGTCACTGCAAATATATTTTTATTCACAAAGATTGGTATTAGAGAATAGCAGTAGTACGTCCATCATATATTGCCTCCACCAACTTTCTTTGAATTACTAATCTCAGACATCAGCTCTCTCCTGTATACTTTGAAATGAGCCTGAACATAACACAGTAGTATACCCCTGGCCATGCTGCCTTGCCATGTACTGATACTTCCATCCACAATTTCTTCAGACCTTTTAGTTTTGGATTTGACTGCCTACTGTGTAATTCTGAAGTCATATTCTCTATTGACTCAATTTACATCTTTATGTGGATACAATGCTCCTTCTGTAGATTTGTTGGAAGACAAATTTCCTACCAGTATTTTTCTGCAGTGAAAGGAAATAAAATTACATCATTTTCCAAATGAGGTATATTATTAGCACGTGAAATATCACCTTTACACAGTCTGGTGGGTTCAATATTCTTGTCTACCTGCAGAAACACGTCTAATTCCTGGAGAAGAACATGTTTGCTCAAATGCATATTTCTGATTTATTTCAGAAGCCAGTATAGATTGAAAGCAAACTTGATTAGAAGATAAATAAAAATTGTACAGGAAAATCATATTTATTTCAAGGCTTTTATGGAAAAATCTTCTTTACTTTGCCACATGTATGCATAAGTTAAACAAGTATATGTGGTTATCCTTCAATATCCAAGAAAGAAAAATGCTCACACTAACCAAGGAACTTGGACTAGCATATTCTTTGCTCAAGTAAACTTCCAAATTGCAAGGTTTTATGACTGTCACACTACACTTTCCTGCAATTTACATTTTTCTTTGATATTGCTTATATCTTTAGCCTTCCTTCCTCCATAAGAAAATATTTTAATGTTTTCTTACTCTATTAAAAAAGTGAAATTTTATATCATTACATCTTTTACAAAGAATATAGATGTCTGCAAGCTGAAGTTATTAATAAAGCTGCAAATAAAATAATCTTACTACCGTTTTAATTATTATTCAGGAAAATTAACAAAATTCATGTCACAGGCAAATGACAATAATACTCACAGGAATTATCGCAATCAGAAAATTTTAAAGAACAAGCCATAGTTTTTTTACTGCCTAGTAGTCCACAGAGATTCAGAACAGTTTCTCACCTCAATGGCTACAGCTGATATTATCCAGTACAAATCCAAAAGGCCAGACCACAGAAACCATGAGATATGTCTTTGCACTCCAAACAGTAC
>VXBT01007016.1:240356-284087 GCA_013400235.1 Oriolus oriolus | reverse complement strand
TTATTCGCAGGAATAGCGCACCCGCTCGCCGCGCGGCCGGGCAGGGAGGGGAGGGTGTTCCCTCCTCCACCTCGCCGTTCACGCAGCGGAGTTGGCTTATTTATTTATTAACTCACTACTACAGTGCCGGGCGATGCTGCCATTTGCTTTCGTGCGACCGACGGCGTATCACCTTTCTCTGCTGGTTTTTTTTTTTTTTCTCCCCTTTCCTCTTCTAATTCCCCTCCCAAAAGAAAAAAATAAAGAAACAAACAAAAAAACCACCAACCGTGGCGAGTCAGAAACTTTCATGGGCAGGTTCAAAGCAGTGAAGTTAACACGCCATGGATTAGAATGTTTCTGCGGTACTCGCTGGCGTGAAAATCAAATATACGTGACTCGGGCTTCGGGGGCTCCTCGCTCCCTCCCTCACACCCTCGGGCGGTTCTGCGTCCGCCTGTGCCGGCAGCTCGGGGGCCACAGTACCCCCGGTTCCCGGGCACCGCACAGTGAGCTGCTGGGGGCTGCCCGAACGCCAGCAGCCAACCCATGCGAGGTCAGTCCTTCTCTGCAATACACTAGCTTAAGTTACAGGCATGCCCCTGTGCGTCTCCGGCTTCTGAAAGTCTCCAGAGTCTCAGAAATACTTAAAACCTCGCCTTTCTGTCGGAGCCACCATTGCTAAAGCAGTGGGACATGTTCTGGACGCCGCGGGATTTGCATGAGCTCTCACGAAAAGCCGGGGTTTGATGCAATTCAAAACTGATTTATTATTTTTTTTAATAGCCTCTTTCATCGCTTTAGTCCTTCGAAATGCTCACAAGTTGGGAAGAAAAGTAAGTGTTTGCGTTATCTCTGCAAATGCTTCAGGAAGCCACGATGAACTCATTATTATATTGTGAAACTAAATCCATAAAGCAGTCATGATGAGTAACTCGGGGACGAGTCGTAATTGGGCAGTAACGCACAGTTTTATCATCTGGAGGATTCTAGAGGGCTCAACGTGAGTGAGAACGTACAGCAAGGTTTCCTCTCCACTGTAAAAAAATGATCTACTAAGCCATTGTTTATTTAATTACTGCTAATTTTCCACTTCTTTTCCATCAATTGGTTGCCAAGTTCTGTGTGATTTAATTGTGAACTTTACAACGTTTAGTGCCCTTCTTAAAGCTGTAGCTCCTGGACTTCTACAATTATGCAAGAAACTCAGGTTTATTTTTTTTTAATGAAGTTTCTAGCCTGTGAGTTTGTGGATGTGACCTTAAGGGCACAAAAAGGAAAAGGTATGAAAGAAATAGAGTCATCCAAAAATGCCTTTATTTTTTTGATGTCACATTGTTTGGGTTTTTCTTTTTGAGGCAATCTCTCCTACCTCGTGGGGTTTTTTGTTTGTTTGTTTGGGGTTGTTTATTTGTTTGGGGTTTTTGTTTGGTTTTGTGGGGGTTTTGTTTGGGTTTTTTTTTTTTTTTTTTGCAAGCCAGGTACGATACTAAACAGCAGGGTTGACTGAGTACTAAGAAAATAAAAACACAGAAAATATATCTGGGTGCTCATCAAATAGTTACTGATAGGTGCACAGTTCATGGGATATCAGGTAAGGTCACATGCACAAGACTACCAAAAATCTAGCAGCCATGACAGTAGATGTTTCAATGTGTCCAACTGTGACAAGAAGTGTTATGGTTAGTATAACTATCACACCGTTTCTGGTAAATACATATTTGCTTTTTACACTTCTTTCTACTTTACTTCTGCAGCCTTTGAATAGATCAAGTGATCCTGGGATAAGCTCTATTACTCAGTCAGGTCTGCTTGTAGCTTGCTGTGATTTCTCCTGTGTCTGGGGCACCGCCCAGCCCCCTCCCTCCTTTGCCCTCCGATCTCAAATCCATAACCAATTTTTAAACCCCCCTGAAAATCCCAGCCCCGATACTCAGATTTTCCCTCCTCCATGTAAACTTTTACTACCAGCACTTTAAGCTGTAGAGGCCAAGTGTTACAGCCAAGACAGCCTGGATTTTGATTTTACCTTCAGTTAGTTTGAAGCAAGAGGAGGAGTCAGCTTACTCTGAAAACAATCAGGCCAGAGTTGCTTTTGTCCTTCAGATTTTTTTGATAGAGGCACCAGAAAAATAAATAACTGAGTAAAGCATGTTTATTTTACTGGTTTTTATCTTTCTGGTTAACAAGCAAGTTAAAAGAATCTAGAGTGAGTGATTTAAGTGTTATTAGAGATTTGGCATGTTTATTTTGCTGAGGAGTAAATATACAGAGTTAGCCTAAAGTTTGTTTTTCAGAGATGAACTTTGGACAAAGTTCAAAGGAAAAATAATCATCAGCTGTTACTGTAGATGCACACAGAAATTTTTCATGGTTTGTCTTAGAACTCAGACCATGATGAATATCTCACACACTGCCCACAGTGATCTTTGGGTCACAACCAGGTAGAGTGGCTCAGACCATTTTCATAGAATCACAGAATCGTTCAGGTTGAAAGGGACCTTAAAGGTTGTCTACCTTTCCAACCCCCCTGCCATGGGCAGGGACACCTTCCACTAGACCAGATTGCTCAGAGCCCTATCCAGCGTGGCCATTAACACTTCCAGGGATGGGGCATCCACAGCCTCTCTGAGCAACCTGTTTCAGTGCCTTGCCATCCTCACAGTGAAGAATCACTCTCTAACATCTAATCGAAATCTACCCTCTTTCAGATTAAATCCATTATCCCTTGTTCTATCACTACACGCCCTTGTCAGAAGTGCTTCTCCGGCTTTCTTGTAGACCCGCTTTGTGTACTGGAAGGCGGCTGTAAGGTCTCCTCCAGGTTGAACAGCCCCAACCCTCTCAGCCTGTCTTCACATGAGATGTGCTCCAGCCTTCTGATCATCTTTGCTGCACTCCTCCAGTCTTGCTCCAGCAGGTCCACATCACTCTTGTGTTGGGGACTACACAGCTGCACAAAGAACTCCAGCTTCTCAAAAGTTCCCATGAGAGCAGAGGGGCAGAATCCCCTCCCTCGCCCTGCTGGCCATGCTGCTTTTGATGCAGCCCAGGATGCTGTTGGCTTTCTGGGCTGCGAGCACACATTGCCGGATCGTGTTGGACTTCTCATCAACCAGCCTTAACTCATCAGTTTAAGCCACAGACCTTGATTATCACAGACATGCCAAAAGTCTTTCCTTTAAAAACTGCGCACGTGCACTACTCCTTTGTTCAGACTTGCAATGCTGAAGAAGTGGTTCCTGCTTCTGTGCTACTCAGCTTCACTTCCATGTCAGCAAAAAGGGCCCCCATTTGTGTATGTGAAGAATGCACCTTCTAGTAGCATGAGAAGTGGTTTCGTGTCTGAAATGGAAAGCAATGGTATCATCAGATGCACAGTTAAATGTTTGAATTAACTGGTTTTGTACATTGGCTCTATACAGAGATATCTACCATTGTTTCCTTTCAGTGAAAGGAGATCTTGCTAGAAGCTTAGGAAAAAATCCTCCTTTGCTTGTTGACTCTTTGTGCACAAAGTTGACCCACACACCTCTGCCTCTGAATGTGATGTTTGTGCTGCTTATCAAAAGTCATAGTTCAGTTTGTCTGGGTTTTCCACTTTCTGCTCGATCACATCACTCTGGATGCTCATCCAGTCCCCTTTGCCTAGTTTTTTTCCTAAGAGCACTTAGAAGTACAAGCCACATCCAAAGCCTTACCAAAGTTAGTGGAAAACTCACAAAACTAAACAGGATTTGATGAGAACTTGTAAGCAGCTGCTGGATTTTATTTCTCATTGAATGTTATTTGACCTGTTTGGGAGAATTTCAGAGAAAGAAGCACAGTCCATGTAAAGTATTAATGCAGGGGCATCTAAGAATAATAGTCATTGCTAACAATTACTGTACCAAGTGTTCAAAGTAAAAAGTTACATCATAACATGCTAGCTTTGCTGTAGCCAACCCATCTTGCAGGGCTGTTTGTTGAGAATACTTTGAACAAAATCTGAGAAGATACTAGTTAACATGCAGAAACAGTCTTCTAGCAACTTGTGTTAAAAGGATATCAGCAGCAAGTACACTTACAGGTCACAGATTAGGTTGACAGTGCAGTAGCCACATAGCAACCTTCCCCTGATTTTCAGCAACAAAACTACCTTAAAAACTAGACCAAGAGTTAGTTACTTGCCTATTGCTGTTTTTCACTGTGCTTTTGGTAGGAATGCTAGATGGCAAGTAAGAGGGGAGATAGCCTGTGCAGCTTAAAAATGGAAGCCATAAGATCATTTCAGACAAGACATACCCCAGCCTAAGAAAACAGTTAGGAATCTGTTTTTCTCATCAGTGTTGAACACAGGGTTCTCTCTCCAGCAGGATCCAGGCAAAGAGTGCCTTCTACAAGCAAGTATCTTCCCCTTCCCGGGACAGGGAAGGATAGGACATCGCTCACTTCCAGACGATAAGAAAAATTAACCAGACTGTTTAGACCACCAGTTGGGGCCAGAGCCTGAAAACATGGTGTGCATGAGGCACTCACCATTAAGGACATCAGCCTAAGTGGAAACTGCGTTGCTTAACACAACAGCCTCTGACTTTGACTGTGGATTGTTGCCTTACACAGGAGTTATTGCTTACAGCAGCCAATGAAGCAGACCCCTGCTTACCCTGTCTCATCCCAAAACGACTTTCTTGCTCATCAGCTGTCAGTTGGCCCACCAGCAGTGGTGCAGCCGCAAATCTCACTCTCCTGATTGCTCTGCCTGGGAGGCAGCTAGGATGAGCTAAAAACAGTCATAGGAGTGCATTGCCCACGATCTATATTCCAGTAAAAGTAATTCAACATTAAGGCTGCCCTGTTGCTTTTGTAAAATTCATGTTCTCCAGGCTGCCCTCAGCAGCTGAGCCAGGGAAGGCCTGTCAGCACAGCACAGCATTGTGTCCGTAGTGGGATTTCACTGGAGATGCAAGCTCTTCTGAGGCTAGCCTTGAAAGGATGACTCCGTCCTGCTGTCTCTTCCCCTGATCACTTACTGCTTTGCTTACCAGAGATACTGGTTATTTCATACAGAAAGTAGAGGACCGTAGCTCAGAGGGGGTAGCCTGGCCCATTGCACCAGAGAGCATGGGGAACCTGGGAGGACTCACCACTTTCTCACACCTGCTAGCACCTCCCAGAGCTCTGCTTCCTTGGCTTCTCTCTGAGGTTTTCAGTCTTGTTCAGGTTTTGGTATGTAAAGTCAGGAAGTTTGTCAGCTCCTTATCTAATCTGACCTCCCACAAAACACTGTTTCCACCAGTACTTCTGTATCAGATCTGCAATTAGGGGAGGCCAGAGAGCATTTTACCCTTCATAAGACATTGGTTTCTTCTTCTGAAGGTGCATCTGCTTTCAGCAAGGCTGGTGATGTTGCTGCTTCCAGACTGAAGGAAGATCTGAGCAGCGATACGGTCTCTGGGAGTCAAGAGGAAAGGGTTTCCTTGCCTTTTTTTTTTTTCTTTTATCCTTAAGTAGAAGTGAGCAGTCATAAAGGAGACATTGCTCATGGCTCTCAGGTGGCTGGCCAGGCTGACTAAGCATGGTTTCGGATCCTGTACACTGTTTAGAATCACAATGAGCTTGAGATTGTGTGCCAAGATGCAAACGGTCCAGGGAAAGGATCCTCATTTTTAAGCCAGCAGTATGAAGTACCCTAGGAGCAATTGCAGTTCCATAATCAGATAAAAGAAACTGGTTTTGACTCATTGTCCTTTTTATTAAAAAATATAATGCCCTCTAATTCAAGCTGATTTGTTGTAATGTTGGTCACCCTACTAAATTTTTCAGCTGGCAATTTTTGTACCATTAGTGATTAGGGATATCTAGTCTTCATCAAAATGCCCTTTTCCAGATGCTTTCAGAAGAATTCTCCCATTTCTATTTTTGAGGAACTTGGAGGGACAAAAATGTAGACTTGGAAAACTGTGGATGGAAATGAAACCACTGAGCATGTTTTCAAGGACTGCTGAAAGGAAATGACAACTTTTGTAATGAAGCATTTCAGTGTGTCACTAACCTGATAAGCAAATAGAAATGCAGAGTGGAAAACCAAGGGCATGAGCCACAGACCAAGACAGCAGGTACCAGGATGTATTGCGGGCATATAAACATCTCAACATGCACAGAAATCAGACATTGTGACAAACAGCATTAAAAAAAAAAAGGCAATTTCTGTAAACAATAAAACACCAGTAGAAGGGACATCATGTCTTTTTAGTCCTTTAAGGTGTCGGTGGTCATTCTGGCACCTTGAGGAGAGACGTGATAAAGCAAAGTCTGCTCCAAAGTCCAAGGAACACAGCATGTAACAGGTCACTAAGGAGAGAGGCAGGGATTCAGAGGACCTAAGGAAAACTACAGGGTGATGATAAATCCAGGATGTTAGGTACTTCAAATATAAATAGTGATTGTGGTTTTCAAAAATATAGCCATAAATTTGTCCCCTAAACTCTTCAGTATCACTAGATACATAAACAGCCTGGAGTTTGAGTGGACAGAACATCTAAAAAGCAATTCAGTTCTCTAAGTATTTAATTAGTCATATATTTGCACCACTAGTTTGGGACTACCAGCTGAGCAGTATCTTGTCCTATAGAGTAATGTAGCAAGAGCATCAGTGTTTGAAAGCAATAAAAAAGTAGTAAGCTTTTAGAAGTATTAAACTACTGGAATCTTGTGTATTTACTACAGCTTGCCTTGACTTTACCATGCTGAAAAGTAGCCCAGCACAGGCACAGGCACAAGGGAGGGAAGATGAGCTGTGAAACAAGTGTTATGGAGGGATGGGGAAGGGGAGTCTAGGAGCAGAGCTGTGTCTGGCTTTGCATGCAAGAATAAGAGTTAACAGTGACTCAGTGGACAGAAAGGTCAGTGCTAGTACAGGTATTCAGAGTGAGTTTTCATGCCCTAACGATAAATAGTGTTAGTCACCTCTAGATTATCTGGGATTAAGTGTATCATGGATAAAGATACCCCTGAGATGACTGATGCTGAATTAGCATGTGCTCGCTCACACAGCACCATGTCACACAGCATTGCATCTTCTGAGGAGCTGTGGTCCCCCTGCCATCACAGCCCCTGGAGTCACCAGTCCTTCCCGATGGCATGACACCTCCTTCTCCAAGCTTCTTTGGCTTCCCTGGCTATTTCTGGGTTTCTGCTTTGACTGTGTTACCTCATCTTACTGCTTTCTGGGATAATGCAGAGTTCAGCGTGGCTGGGTTTTGAACGGAGTGAGAAGGGGCAAAGTAAAGATCAAAAAAAAGTCAATAAACCTGATGGACAGGGGAGGCATCTGCACAGTGAGACAGTGCCCTTTTTATTTAGTCATGTCTTACAATACAGCTACCACATCATAAATTCAGAGACACATGTTTGTAGAGAGAGGTCCTCACAGATATTTTATTTATAATTGATTTTAATATCTTCCACTGAAGTCTTCTGTTGTTTGAGTGATAGGCAAGTTGCAAAATATATCACTCAAGACTTAGAGAACTGGGCAATTAAACCTGTTTGTGTGTTCTTTGTGTTCAAAATTGATTAATAACGGTAAGATACACCAACATCGTGCTTTTCAGCTAAAAGACAGTTAGATAATGTCAATAAATTCACAAATCTCATTGGCATTGCTTCCCTATATGAAGAGTACACATAAGCATAAACGTATTTTTTTCTCACTAGGATGAACAGAATGAAAAGACTGTTTCTTCCAAAACTCTCTTAGGCTATCAAGTGGAAATCATAGAATCATAGAATATCCTGAGTTAGAAGGGGCCCACAAGGATCACTGAGTCCAGTTCCTGGCCTTGCACAGAAGAGCCCCCGTAATTGCACCATGGACCTGAGGACGTTGTCCAAACACTTCTTGAGCTCTGCTGGGCTTGGTGCTGGGACCTTTTCCCTGGGGAGCCTGTTCCAGTGCCCAACCACCCTCTGGGTGAAAAATCTTTTCCTAATATTCAAACTAAACCTCCCCTGACACAGCTTCATTCCATTCCCTTGGGTTCTGTCACTGGTCACCACAGAGAAGAGATCAGTGCCTGCCCCTCCTTTTCCCCTCATGAGGAAGCTGCAGGCTGCAATGAGGTCTCCCCTCAGTCTCCTCCAGGCTGAACAGACCAAGTGACCTCAGCCACTCCTCATATGGCTTCCCTCCTGGCCTTTCAGCATCTTCATTGCCCTCCTTTGGACAATCTATAATAGTTTAATGTCTTTTTTATACTGTGGCAGCCAAAGCTGCACACAGGGCTCGAGGCGAGGCCGCCCCAGTGCAGAGCAGAGCGGGACAATCCCCTCCCTCGCCCGGCTGGGGCTGCTGTGCCTGATTCCCCCCAGGACACGCTTGGCTCTCCTGGCTGCCAGGACACTGCTGCCTCATATCCAACTTCCCATCAACCAGGACCCCCATGTCCCTTTCCCGTGGCGCTGCTCTCCAGCCTCTTGTTCCCCAGTCTGTCCACACATCCAGGGTTGCCCCATCCCAGGTGCAGAATCCAGCACTTGCCCTTCTTGAACTTCATATAGTTGGTGATTGCCCAGCCCTCTGATTTGTCAAGGTCTCTCTGCAGGGCCTCCCTGCCTTTGAGGGAGTCAGCAGCTCCTCCCAATTTTTAGTATCACTGGCAAACTTACTTAGTATGCCTTTGAGTCCTGCATCCAGTTCTTTAATGAAGATGTTGATGAGCACTGGCCCCAGAATGGAGCCTTGCAGAACCCCACTAGTGACCAGCTGTCAGTCTGATGTCACCCCATTCACTGTAACCCTTCGTGCCTGACCTGCAAGCCAGTTGCTCACCCATCATGATGTGTTTATCCAGCTGTGGGCTGGACATTTGAAGGATACTGTGAAAGACAGTATCAAAAACTTTACTGAAACCCAAAAAGATTACTTCAGCTGGCTTCCCTTGATCAACCAGGTAGGTTACCTTGTTATAAAAGGAAGATAAGTTTGACAAGCAGAAGTTTCCCCTTATGAACCTGTGGTGGCTGTGGCTGATAACCATGTTGTCCTTCAGATATTTTTCAATAACTCCCAGAATAATCTTCATATGATTACGCTGTGATTTTCAGGTCATGACAATCATGACATGACATAATTTAATTAGTCTGTCTTGCAGTGGACTTGGAAACACCATATGGAATTTGAATAAAAGCCTATGATAGTTTGAAAACATTGCAAAATTCCAGGTCACCTTAGTCTCACTGGTAATATCAGTGAGGCTCCTGAAAAGATTCACTCAGTGCTTGCCATCAGCTAGGTAGCTAAACAAGGAGTTGGAAGCTATCTGAAGTGTATAAATTTCAGTGGGAGTTTGTATTTTGTCTATTTATGAAGCCATTATGTGCCCATCCCCTCAGAGCAAGCTGAAGGATGTTGTTTCAAAAAAGATACACCAGAATTAGAAGGACAACAGAAGGGATAGGGAATAACTTTCACCTTGAAGAAAAAAACCAACCTCAGGACTAGGATGTTTCAGATGAAGTAAGAGAAAACTGAGAGGGAACATAAGAGGCCTGCTAAAGGGAGAGCAGCATGGAGAAGGAAAATTGGGAGCAATCGTTCACCATCAAGTTGCAAGAGTAAGTGGCACTAAGTGAAATGATTAGACAATGTTTAAAACAAACAAAAAGCAATAGTTTTTTGCTCAATGCATAATCACATTTGGGACTCATTGGTGCAAGATTTCATGGATCCTGATAGTATAAATGCGTTCAGAAAGGCATGAAACAAATCTACTGAAGGATGCAACATCTGACTCAGCAAGCACTTTTGCCACTGATTGCCAGAGGCTCACAGGGGGAAGTTCCTTCTAGATACATCCCATTTCTTACAATCCTCCTTAGACATCTGAGTTGGGACATTATCAGAGAAAGACAGCTGCTCTAGATGATCCACCTTTGGTCTCCTTCAGTATTGTCACTTTCATGAGTTCAGGGATAAAGGAAGCAGTAATATTTCAGTGAAGGAGAAAAAAAATCAGTGCAAGAGGCTTCTGTATTCATAAGTGCCAATGGTATATAGACTTTGCTCTTCACTTGAATAAAGTGAAACTTCTTGTACTGTGGGTTTTTTCCTTCTGAGACTGAAAACAGGCCTTACATTGTCATTCCTATCACATGGAATTTTGGAATGGGACACAGTTTATCTTTTAATAAAAACACTGTTCTGAGTGGAATCACATAAAGGGGCTGTTTGAAAGTGTGGAGGAAATGGACTGCATATCCCTACTAAACCAAAACGGCTTGATCCTTGGTCTCCACCACTGTTCCCAGGCAGCCAGTGCTAGGCAGGAGCCTGCCTGGGGATTGCCCAGTGGTGCTGGTGCCTGGTGCGGCTCTGCTGGGCCCCTGTGGTGGGTTTGCAGCCATCCACCAGCACACCTCCATCCCAGCAAGCCTCTTTCCTGGAGAGGTGGAGACCAGAGCCAACCCACAGAGCAGCTTCCACTAGGGGCCACTGCTACATAGAGGTGGAAGAGGAGGAGGGGGAAGAGAAAGAAGAGGGAAGAGTTCAGAAAGCACCAGAGTCTTGAGGGTTTATTTCCAGGCGTGAGTACCTCTGTTTGTAAATGGCTTGGTTGTCTATGAAGTACCACTGTTTCCATTAAGGTGCTCAAGAGAAAAAGGATGGCCACTGGGAGGTGCAGGGATTGGTTTGCTTCCACCCCAGATGTTACTGGCAGGCACTGAAAAGTCACCACTCTTTCAAAACCGTTCTCCCTGAACCATATAAACTTAGAAGAGCAGCAGATCCCTCGTTCGTGAGGGAGCATCTGAAGGTGAAATATCCTATGCACAGCACTTCAGAGAGGAAGCAATGCATGTTACACAACAATGAAGTTCTATTTACAAATATCTGTATGAAATTTGAAGCTTCCAGTTTGGACCTAAGGAAAGGCTTGTGTGCCTAGAAGCTTGTTTCTGTTTTTCAGCAATACTGGTTGATTTCATAATATATATATATTACCTTCACAACTTGCCCTTCTTTATCCTTAGACCATGGCAACGACAGCACTACTAAATATAATATTGAGACTTGGCAAAAAATATTTTTAACTCCCTAGTTTCACATGAACCATGTCTTCCCTTGCTTGCATGGGATACTTGCAGTTTCTAGAGCTCCACTATGAGCAAAACTGAACTTGGAAGGCCATAGAGTAATTATATCAATGGATACTTTTGGAGATGTCACTCGAAAGTTTAAAATTCTTTCAGCAATGCCTCCTGGCAGAGATGAGAAGACTGGATACTAACCTTGATGGATAAAATGAGAGACCTCAAACTCTACATGCCCTCATGGAGAAGAAATGCCTCCTCTACAGATTTAGGGAAATATTCAAGGAAAATATCAAAATACATAAAACCATTTCCAGACCACCACACACCTCAGCAATTCTACTTTCACCCAGAACTGAAAGAAATTAATTATTCCCCAGAAATAAATGTTTTTCTGCTATTTGTAAAATGCTAAAGGATAGGAAGTTAGTCCCCTTCTACCATGGAGTCCTTAGAGGGGATCAAATAGCTTGTGTTTATTTATCTTTACTAGCATAACCAGCTGTCAGTGGATTATCTCCTTCTGTCATCGATATGGCTTCTTTTCACCATCAGGCAGCTGCAGGAACAGCAGAGATTTTTTCTTTTTTCCTGATTTTTGGCTTGTTAGTTAATTGTGTCTCTCACTTTTGGTTGAGGGAGTGAACTGATTGGTGGGGAATCTGCCCCTGAGGCTAGTCTGTCCTGCTTCTCTGCTATGCAACTGAAAAATTTAGAGACTTCTTCTTTGTTTCAATGGTGAGAATAAAACGGTGTCATCAGAAAGATAAACGGTAGTGTCATTTTGCACTCTCTGGCTCAAGATACAACTGCCCCATAGATGTGCTTCAAAATGATACAGGCTTGGGAGCTCATGGTGGGAAGTGGGGGGATTTTCCACTGCAAGGTAGTGTTGTCCCAGATGTACAATGTTTGCCACAGTACAGCAGCATCGACACCTGATTTAGATGAGAAAGATTTGGCACTGTACACATTTTTTGGCACAGTTAAGGAAAAGACTGGCTATTCCCATGCCTGGAAACTTAATATACAGCATCAGCATTAACAAACTCCAGCCCTTAGCTCAGTCTGAATCTGCATGCAGAGAGAGAAAACACGCACCTTTCTGTTACTGCCACCCCCAAACCTGGAATTAACATCTGCAGGGGGGATATGCCTGTGCTCAGCAGAGAGCGTGCAGCATTAGGATTATTCAGATATGGGCCTTATCTTCACCTGGGAGAAGAAACTGAATACAGTAATAAGGAGTCCTCCACAATGCCAACTTTCCTCACTGCCAAAACTTCTTTCCGCATTGCCACAGTTTAGTGCATTCAGGAAGATCCTTTCTATTGACTTCAGGTGGGACCATCTCTGGCTGGATCACTTTGAGGGAGACCCCGAGTGGTGTGGGGTAAGAAAGGTCCCTGTGATAGTTTAGAGGATCTAGGATAACTCAGCAGTGTGTGGACTGGAGCAGGGTGGTGCCTCGGCGGTACACCTGCATTTGGAGTGGTCCACAGTAATTTGAAGGCTGAGATTCATTTTAAGGTCGGTAAAGATCATCTCAATTAAAAGGGGACTGAGATGCTTCTTTTGGGACCAGCTGAGGTTACTCAGTCCCAGGGATATGGATGATGCTTCAAGAAAAACACCTCAGTTCAGAAGAGTCCCTTAAGCCTCCATTTGGGGTGATGTGTGACATCTCAGTTTGGCATTGACAGGATGCCTCAGATTCACTGCAGAGCATTGATTGTGTGAGAGGCACATAGGGGGCACTCAACATTCAGGGACGTCTCCAGATCTGAGTCCACTGGCCTCAGTGTGCCAGTACTGATGTTAAGGATACAACCATCTGGATGGGGAGTTAGCTTAAGGAACATCAGTTTTTGGAATGCAGGACTGTATGATATAGAGGGGACCAGAGAACTTCAGTTTGTGGAGGAGAGGGCACCTCCATGGTGCTGCCAGGATAGTTGGGTGTGGTGGGTATCAGAAGGGCAGAGCTTGGAGGTCTCTGGGTATCTGGATCTGGGAGGGTACCTTGCAGCTTAGCTGGAAGACACATATGGTGCTGAGCAGCATCCCCTCTGTGTCTCTGGCTTCTTAATTTGGGAACATCCATTATGCCTTCATCCCTTGTGAAATCTCTCGTCCAAACAGTACTTCTGGCAACCTCTATGCAGCTGGTGGGAGCAGTGTAGGAAAACATTCAAGTCCAAATTTGTATGGGCTTTCTGTGTCTACATCCAGGCCTAGTGGGGCTTGGCCAAGGGGTGGTAAACACAGGCCTGCACAGCATCCTTGGGTATGGCAAGCCAGTGGTCAAAGCCAAGAGAGTGGTTGGTGTTGCATTAGTCCCTGTGCTGAAGAGCAAGGTGAGGACTTGCAAGCTACAGTGAGGCTCAGAAAATGTCGCGGTGAGGCGCTGTCATTCCTGACTGGCTTCTTCCTTTAGAGGTCTGATACTATGTTCAGTTCTGGGCCCCTCACTACAAGAAAGACATTGTGGCACTGGAGCAAGTCCAGAGAAGGGCAACAGAGCTGGTGAAGGGTCTGGAGCACAAGTTGATGAGGAACAGCTAAGGGAGATGGGGTTGTTTAGCCTGGAGAAAAGAAGGCTCAGGAGTAACTCTATCACTCTCTACAACTACCTGAAAGGAGGTTATAGTGAGGTGGGGGTTGGCCTTTTCTCCCAGGTAACAAGTGATATGACAAGAGAAAATAGCCTCAAGTTGCACCAGGGAAGGTTTTAGATTAGATACGAGGCAAAAAAATTCCACAGAAGGAGTTGTAAAGCATTGGAACAGACTGTGCAGGGAAGTGGTGAAGTCACCATCTCTGGAAGTGTTCTAAAAACATGTGGATTTAACATTTGAGGACATGGTTTAATGGTGAACATGGTTGTGGTTCTAGGTCGATGGTTGGACTTCATGATATTAAAGGTCTTTTCCAACCTTAACAAATCTATGATTCTGTGATGGTTCTATGATCTTCCAGCCTTACCATTTGTTGCAGCTCAAAAGCAGAGCATACCAGGATGGGGGAAGGCCTGCCATCAATAATGGGGTAAAAAGAGAAAAAGGAACCCTCACTTTTCCTAATTCAGATCAAATATTTTGATCAGAACAGAAGGTCAAAAGATATTAGGGGTGTTTGAATATGAAGCAGAGAGGACCAGAGACCATGATAGCAATGTCTGAAAATGAACAGAGAATGGACATGTGATGGGCATACACAAGGTGGAGGCGGTAGTCCTTTCTACTGGTGTTCAAAGGGGAACCGTAATGCTTTAGGTTTTTCCCTTTGATGAGAAGGAATAAAATACTGAAGGTACCTGGGGAAGTTGCATGAGAACATCCAGGAAAGTACCAGTCTTGGTGATATGTGCAGGACATGTGCATTGGCAGGTGCAGGTAGGAGGCGGCTTCTAGAGGTGGGCATCTGGAGAGGGAGAGGGAGAGAGATGAAGAGGAGTCATGGGCAACAAAAGGAGCCCCAAAGGGCATAGGCAGGGTGAGGAAAATACAATCTGAAACTGAGTAAGTTGTTTGAGTGCAGCAGGCAGAAAGTGAAATTGGGCTGAAAAACATGAAAGATAAACGAAAAACAACAAAACCAGCAAGAAAGTGAGAAGAAAGAGAGAAAAACAGACCATGAAGTCCACCCAAAAAGTTGAGTTCCTCACTCCCTATCCCTCACTGCAATGAATATTTGAAAGATTTGACTTGCTGCCTGAGGCAAATTATGTTAAGTAATGGGGAGGGTAATGAGGTTTACACATGGAGGGATATTCTTGCCTCCCTACCGCTATCTATTTCAGTAAAAAGTGTGTGGCTTTACATTGTGTCTTTTGTATAGAGGCAAGCTCTACAGTACGCCAAGGAAGTAATGGCTGTAAGGGCTGGGACCAGGAAAGGTGACTGAGTGTGCTTGAAAATGTTTCACGGCTCAAGAGAGTGTGTGTTCATATTGTTGTCGTAATATTTTCAAAAAGATGTTTTAGTAAGGAAATCTGAAACAGTCCGAGGCTCTTTTCCTTTCCTTCCGTATTTCTGTCTTTTTCCAAGGGAGGTTGTTTAATCTTCACCTTTTTTCATGCTGTGGTTTAGGATTACTGTTGTCTTTTATTTTCTAGCTACTTTTTTTTTACCTCATGGACATACCTACTTTAGGATTTTAATTTATTTTTTTTTCACTCCTTTGCTTTCCCTTCTCTTTCCCTTCAGACCTAAGTGCAAGAATACTTCTGCCTTTAATTACTCTTCTCCATGAAATCTCCCTTCTCTCCGGTCTCCTAATGCATAGTCTCTCTCACATCCTTCTGCTTCCCCTTGCTCTTGTGTATGCACTTCCCTAGCGTCCCATCTCTTTCCCCCATCCTTCCTCGACATTTTTCTTTCCTCTCCTTTTTGCTGCCTGTATCCCAGTGAGTGTCCCTTCCTGCCTTCCTCTTCCTCCATCCTCTTCCTTGCTCTCTTGCAACTCCCCTGGCTCCCAGATTTCTCTTCCTGCCAGTGCCCCTCTCCAGCCCACAAGTCTCCAACTCTCACTCTGTTTATGGGAAGACCAGCTTGAGATAGCCTGTGAGGGTGATAAGCCTGTAGGAAGGACTTACAATGAGAAGTCAAGAAGAACAAGCCACATGGAAAGCTGAAGAAGCAAAGTGTGTAAGAAGAAAGTAAAAGAAGGTAAATGAGACCAGGGAGGCAAAACCAGAGAGAAGAACTAAGAGTCACAGAAACTCTTAGATATGGTAGGAGGAGAGAAAAACCAAAATAAAACAGCTGGAAAAACGCAGTAGAAAAGATAAGGCTATTCCTAGTTATCTAGCACTGTGGCAATGAGTCAGAATCAGCAAGCTTCTGATCTCCTACTCAAATGTAAACAAATATTCCTTCATCTTTATTGCAGTGGTGCCCAAAGGGTGCCAATCATGCAGCACAGCAGATTTATTTGCACACAAGAGACCTTGCAACCCCCAGCAGCACTTTTGCTGTAAGGGAAAGTTGAAGAGAATGAGGAGGGTACAGCACACTTGCAAAGCTGTCAGGTGGGTGTCAGGCTGAGGGTTAATAACTGGTTGAGGTTTTCCAGGTTTTTTTTTCCACCAAACCTGAAATACATGAAGATTACCTGCTGGAAAGATTACATGGTCTGACCTGCTAGAACACTGCTCTGCAGTGAAGGAACTGTGGGTCCTGGTGAACAACAATCTCTCCATGAGCCAGTAGTGCCTTTGTGACTGAGAAGGCCAGTGGTATCTGGGGGGGGGCATCAGGAAGAGCATTGCCAGCAGGTCGAGAGAGGTGATCCTACTCTACCCAGCTCTGATGAGGCTTCACCTGGAGCACCAGGTCCAGTTCTGGGCTCCTCAGTACAAGTGAGACATGGAACTCCCAGAGCAGGTCCAGTGGAGGGCAACAAAGATGATTAAGGGACTGGAGCATCTGCCTTATGAGGAAAGACTGAGAGAGTTGGGCCTGTTCAGCTTCAAGAAGAGAAAACTGAGAGAGGGATCTCATCAATGCCTATTAGTATCTGAAGGGAAGGTGTCAGAGGATGGAGCCAGGCTCTTCTTGGTGTTGCTGAGCAGTAGAACAAGAGGCAAAGGGCAGAAACTGAAACACAGGAAGTTCCACCTGAACATGAGAAACAACTTTACCCTGTGGGTGACCAAGCATTGTAACAGGTTCCCCAGAGAGGTTGTGGAGTCTCCTTTCCTGGAGATACTCAAAAGCCATCTGGATACCATTCTGAGTAAAGTGCTCTTGGGTACCCTGCTTGAGCAGGGAGGTTGGACTAAATCAGCTCCAGTGGTCCCTTCCAACCTTCCCCATTCTGTGAAGATGCTTGCCCACAGGGGAGCCAGCATGGCTGCTCTGGCAGGACAGCCTGGTCCTCTCCAGCTCTGGTCCTTCTCTTCAGCCTGAGATATATCAAGCAGGAGATATTCTGCTCTTCTGCCCTTTGCTTCTTGTAACTGAACCCTACACAGTTCCAAATAATTGTTACCTCAGGTATTCAGGAAAGTCTAAACCCCATGTTTAGCTGTGTTAACTGGAGAAAAGTGCTGGACAGACCCTTGTTGAAGATTATTGTATTCTTGGACTGTGAAGTCTGTAAGTTCTACCCATTTTGAGTGTCTCTTTGGACCCATAACCACATGAAAATAAATAGTTATGATAAAGAGGGATTCCCTTTTCTAGGTACATCTTGCCTATATCTGGTCATATGTCAGTGTGAGACTGCCTCACCCTTTATATTTGTCAGGAGAAGCTAAGTAAAGATTGTATTAACTGCTATTTACCCTTGTCCTGTGGTATGCAGCCAGTGTGAAATTCAAAGACAATTTAGAACGCTGTCACCAGTCCTACTGATGGTATTTTGCACTCCCTTTATTTAGTACAAAGCAAATCATACTTCAGGTGCTTAATTTTTTTCTAAAAATTAAGATATTCAACATATTTGCCTTTCAGCTTGTAACACTCCATCCCTTTGGTGCAGTGGCTCTGACTTCCAGGGGGATGCCTTTCTAGAAATGTTTGTGCATAGCTGCTCACTGTACAAATACGCCCTTAGGATCCACTCGTAGTGAGTACCCTCCCTTTGAATCCATGTAAGTCGGTTGTGAAGCAGAAGGGTCCCTGAATGTACTTAGGTCCTTTGCAATCAGTCTCTGAAGAGCAGAAAGTTTCCTTTGGCAGCACAAACCTGTTAGCTCCATCAGCAGGGGCAGCACAGATTGAGGCTGCTGGCACTTAATATATGTAAATCGTCAGGAATTCCAAGCTACCCATCCAAACGAGCTCTTCTGAAGGCAACACGGTGTGCCCCATGTCTCTCAAATCCAGCACAGTCTCGACCAACTCTTGTTGACTATTTCTGGCATGAACTAGGGAAGCCCTTGTACAGATTTCAGCAGTGGAAGGGACCACGCCTGTTGTAATGTAGCAGAAAACAGGAAAACAAAGTGCAAGAAAAGTGATCTGTGTTCAGATTTGCTCTTTTCCAGTGGCTTGCTGGTGGTGCACTAGCCAAATCACTGGATTTCTCTGCCTTCTCTTCCTTATGCAAACAAGGGGAAGTGATACTTAGTCATTATTAGAACATCCAGGGATGCAAATTACTGTGTCAATGATTACTGTTTGTTCTCAAAATACATGCCATTTCCCTTTATCCCATTTACAACACTGGATTAGTCACTTCCAATATCACAGAATCATAACCATTCATTCCTTCAGATAAAGTACTAAAAAAAACGGGTCTCTGAGAGGTGGGCCACTATTTAATACAAGAGTATGTGAGATCAAGTTGCTTAGATACTGGAGTGATGGAGGATATTAAGCACAGAGGTGACCAACAAACAGCACAAAAAAGTGCATAATATAATGAGAATATAGCAAATGCTTGTCTCATGTAACATCTGATGGCTAATGAGTATTTGTAACTCATCTGCAAGAACAGCTTTACTTTCTTGCAATGATACTGATTGCATCAGGAACTTCATAGTAGTACAGAACAGTACATAAATTAAAATCATTAGACTGAGGGGATACACAGCTATTAGCACACATCAGCATGCTTTCTTGAATGTGGATTTTACAAAGTAGGAAATGTCTTAAAGAATCTACCTACATCTTTGTGGTTTTGCAAAGGCATTTTTTGCTGCTACATGTGTATTAGTGCCAACTTCTCCCTTGCTGAATTTGGAATTATAAAAAAAATCCCTGATCTTTGACTATATATTGTGGTAGCAAGGGAGGAAAATGTTTTATTGAAGCTTGCTGGAATTTTGAATGAGCTTTAATCACGGAGATACTGGAGACAATTACTCAGGCTGTGGCTATACACAAAATTGCAGCAATTGAACTGAAGATTGGAAACTGATAAAGCAGTTCAAGCCTGTAAAAAAATACCTTTCTCAGCTTAGGTCAGCATGGGCCCCACACACCTTTCTTTGCAGGTATGGAGGAAGTAACAGTTGTCATTCATGTTGATTCTTACAAGGTTTGAACACCATTCCACACAATGTTCTCCTAAGAAAACAAAGAAAATACAGTTTAGATGAAAATTTTCATAAAGTAGGTGCCTGACTGGTTAAAAAAATAGCTTTAAAACCCAGTTATCTGTTGTTCTCTGTCAGACTTAGAGGAATTTTCGAACGGGATCCTTCCAACATCTGTGTGGAATCCATTTTATGCAGTATTTTCATTAACAACCTGTGACGAGGGAATAAAGAGTACTCATAAAATCTGCAGACATCATCTAGCTGGGAGAGGATGCAAACAGTTTGGCGGATGGACTGAGAATTCAAAATGATGTTGCTAAATTGGAGAAAATCAACGACTCAGTAAAGAAAAGTGCAAAGTGCTACACTTAAGAGGAAGAAATCAAAAGCACAAAGAGAAGATGGGGAATAAGTGGCAGCAGTAGTGCAGAAAAGCAGCTCGGGGTGTCAGCCATGAACTGAACAGGAGTCAGCACTACGATGCTGTTCCAAAAAAAGGCTGAGCTAATGCGGGGTGCTGGGTGCACAATGCAGCAGATGACCAGCTTGCTCTTCCCGGCCTGGGGAACGACAGAGACAAATGGAGGGTTTCACAGCCCAGCAGCAAACATGAGAAGAGGCTTTGGAAGATTGAGGAGGTTTGTTTAAGATGGGCAGGATGGGAGAACGATACAGTAACCATTGGCTTCTTACTGACTGATGGGAGTGGGACAAAAAGAGGTTTCTGCTTCAAAACAGAGAGCCTAGGAAGATCTGAAAACCCTTGCCATTTAGGCATAAGGGCGTGAAGTCATAGTCACCTATGGAGGTGGCCGTGCACAACGTCCTTCACCATGCTGTGACCAGCTTCATCCAGGGATGCTGTAGGTATGATCAGGCCTGACAATGAACAGCAAATGCAGGATGCAGATGGAAACAAGCTCAAGGCACTGGCTCAGGGTGGCCACGGGCTGAGCTATGCCACCCCAGAAGTGAAGACAAAATTACTTATTTTGCTGTAAACCCCTAAGATGCCAACATTTGACAGTGAAAGCAGAGCAAATTCCTCCTATCTACCAAGTTATGGAGAAACCCAGTGGCAGCTGACAGTAAAAGGCCACAAATTATGTCCCTGGCCTTTCCTGCTGAGCCATTTCTAAACATCTTGCTGAGGAGATCCCAGGAGGCTTCCAGAAGGCAATATAAAGTGCCTATGTCCTTGTCAGTGCAAGCAGTCCCTGCTTGTCTGTCTATACCCATGTGGACATTTTTTGTTTCAGTAGCCACTAGTCTCTTTTGTGATTTAAATGGGAAAAAAATTGACAATATTTTCCTCCATGTTTTCAGTTTTCTCCAGAGCTGGCTGAACTTTCTTCAAATACCAGAGCTTTGAATTTCATTGAGGAAACAATAAAATAAAAACACAGAAAAATTCTGAAACCCACTGAGTTTTTCATACTGTTTCTGAACCAGGAGAAGAAAAGCCTAGCTAACGCTAAGTGACAAATATGGGTTTGCCAACCCCCACTGGCCAAATCTAGTGACTAATATCTCCTTTCTTTCGGATGAAATGGGATTAGCAGATATATATTAGTCTCGAAAATCAATCAATAAACATAGGGTTCTTGTAAAAGTTGCGAAGTTGAGAAGCTCCATGGAGATCCATCATTACTTAGGAAGCTGTGTCCCCTGCAGTAGACTATAGCTGGAAGGATGTGAGAAAACCAAACTATCCTGTTGGCTGCGGAGTGGGGCGGAGAGGAACAAAGAGCACTGTGGCTGAGCAGGCAGATGGATGGATGGGCAGGTAGTGGGAGTTGAGACTAATCAGACTTGCTGCATGACACTGCGGAAACTTTTCACCTGTCCCTGTGCCACAACATCTCCAACTATAAAATGAGATGAGCCTAGCTTTTCCTTATAAATAACTCTAACTAACTTTCCTTATGAATGACTTGCCTTATAAATAGCTTGCCTTATAAATAGCTTACATGGCAAACACTACATAGGACATAACGGGCTCTGTGGCATTTTTCATAATAAACACATTTCCAAACCCAAATAGCTCAGTAAAACAGTTACAGATGCTATGCTTCTTAAGGGAAGCATGTGCTTTCAAAATGTGTTGTTAGTATAAAAACCCAATTCATTGCACTGATTTAAATGTATTAGCAAGCATCTAACCTGCAGTAATTGCAAAAATCTAATTACAAAATTAAAACGATTATCAAGGCAGCCCCCAATGTTCATGATGCTACATCCATTTTATACAGAAATTCATAGTATCTGAAGCATCCCATAAAATAAACAAAATTATCAGTAACTAAAGAAGGAGTTGTTTTTTGCAAATCTTTTGGGTTAGAGTTAAAATAAGTAACTTTACCGATTAGTCACAGAGTGTTTGCTTACTCGGGCTGGAAGCCAGTCCATGTCAGCACTCCCTGGAGTAAATCCATGTGCGACAGCCCAGTGTCACAGAGATGCCCCAAGTGACAGTGACTAACAGTGCAAAGGGGTGTCTTGTGATCCCAATTCATGTGCACACAGGGCAAGACCCACATCTTCCAACACTTATGAAGACAAACAAGCTGTAACCTCAGACTGAGAAGGTTCACCAGGGAAACTGCTTCACTTGAAAGACCCCATCTGCTCCCCTTTCTTGAAATGTTCTTGCCAGTAAGGCAATTGTTGTATGGTGGAGCCTCTCTTCTACTTCTAGGTTGCAGTTTATACACTGGGTAATGCTTATTGGTGGCCCCAACATGCTGCCATTTGTTGGAGAAAATAAAACACATCAATCCATTTTTTTGTTTCTGCCAATGTCCAGACAATGGTGATCAGCTGGAAAATGTTTGAACTGGCATTGGCAAGTCAGTGTCTCTTTGCAGTATGAATACTTTGGGATTCTTCCTGACTTTGTCTGGGGCTTCAGTTGTCATTCATCTTGATTCTTACAAGGTTTGAAGAGCATTCCACACAACATTCTCCTAAGAAAACAAAGAAAATACAGTTTAGATGAAAATAAAGTCAGCACATCAGGGCCTTCCTTTCCATCATCTTCCAGGAACTGCTTTTCACTTCTGAGAATTACCAAATGCCAAGACCGATGGCTGAGGTGGTTTCTGGTGGAACAGGCAGAGAGGATGAACTTGACCTGGTTAGCAGGAACATACTGATCTTGTCAAATATTTCTGACAAAGCATTCAGTGGTTTCATTTCAGTTAGGGTCAAAGAAACCTTCACTTCCACAGGATGAAATGGTCTCATTTAAATTATCTTAAGGCAACCACGGAGTTCAGTTCTCCAACCTTGTCAAAATGAGGGTCTTCAACCAGGCTGCTGCCAGGCCTCCTGGCACCACCTATCAATAGGACTATTTCTCTGTACAGGCAGTTGTTTGTGAAACTCAGCTTAGCCCTTTCACAACACCCTCTTAGCACTTTCCAAGAGCCATTTAGCACTTAGAACAGCAAGCAATATGTGGCCAAGGACATGGGAAAAGAAGAGGAGTATATTACGGCCGACTGCTGTTTGAGGGAATTTCCTTATTAAAGTAGATTACAGTATCAGAAACAGTAATTGGGTACTGTTGTAGGCAGAAAAAACCCCAAACAACCTTCCAGGGCTAAATTTCTCCAGACTCTGGTTCTGACTACTTTTTAACCAAATCAAAATCTGCAGTCACCAGAAGCTCACTGGAATCTGTGTCTTTGTTCAGTATATAATTTTTAAAACTTAGTTTCCATCTCCTGAAGAACTTGTCAATTACCCAGATATTTCCCCCTTTAAATAAGTATGCACTACAACTGAGAAACTGCCCATGGAATATCTGTTAAAAGGAATAGGATGTTTGGTGAACCGTTCCAGGATAATCTGCTCCTGAGCAGCTTCCTGTTTCTATCTTTAACATTGTCAGCTCTGGTGTCCGTGATTTGGACTTCAGACTGAAGTCTTCCTTGTCTGATGCTCCACTTGCTGCACTTCGCTGCAGTTTCTGCAGTGCCTTGTGGCTGGGAAAGCTCTGCCCATGCTCTCTCTGGAGCAGACAGCTCAACCCTTACATGCATTTTATAACTCTTTGTGTTTCCCAGCTTATAGACAGACAATTTTCTGTGTAGTTTCTTACCAAATGCAATACACAGTGTGTTCAGGCTTCACTGCCATGTTTCTTGCAGATTTTTCATAAGTTGGCATTACTTTATCGATCTTCCACTGATTTCCACTTCTGTTTCTATGGGTGTTCTTTCCTCTGCATGACCTGGAGACAGCTTGGCAACCCAAAGCAGCCTAAAGAGCTGCTTCTATGCAGAAACTGAAAGTCCTAGAGTGTGCTGAGCCAACATCAAAGATAAAACATTAAAGATACTGACACAGCAATGGCACTGGCAATCAGCTCTTGCACGTGTGAAGAATCTGTAAGGACGCCCTTTATGCAGCTCCTTCTTCTATCCATCTGATTAAGGTGATCTGCTACCGTTTTACATCAACTTTGTCAAATGTACATTTGCCAGTTCAGTCTGCTGTCACCAAGAACATTAATGTCTGTGAAACTTCCCATGTTCTGCTAATTATCCTTTATCTGATACAACTTTGATCACTTCCGGAGTATGGGATTTTCCCTTTAGCCAAGCGCTATGAATGTTTTATAAATCCTAGTTTTTACAAGGGCGGGGAGTTAACCTGAGTTAACTCTGAACTTTAGTTTTCTAGCTTTGTTTGGATTTTGTTTTAAATACTGGGTGGTTTTGCAAAAGGTAGATGTTTGATGCAATTCAGAACATAAGTCAAAAGACTGCAAAAGTGGAAAGAATTAATTCCTCACTTATCCCATCCTTCTGCACTGCAAACCCAGGCTCCTGCAGGGAACAGATGACATGACACCATCAACATACTGATGCACAGTGAGCAGGAGCACTTCTCACTGCACGGTCACCTTGCTGCCAGGGCAGTGGAGACAGACTGGAGCCAGCTGCCAGCTAGCAACTCCCACCAGTATAGCCATGGCTCGCAGGGGTTCAGCATCAGGCCTTTCCCCAGCCTCTCAGCAAGTTTGCAGTTGGCATGAAACGTCATGCTGCTCACATGCTAACATTCTGTTTAGCAGCCAAGCTGCCAGTGAAAACCAGCTCTACCATTCGAACCGCTCTTCCAAGTTACAGTCAGCTTTATTCAACAGGGAAACAGTCGGCTTGGACAGGTAATTACATCCTCAGTTATTTCTTCCTTCAAAATCGTCCTCCATGTTTATATCTTGGACCTGTTTTGGCATTCAGACAAGGCTGGTGCTCGTCTATCAGTGCAGTGATGCAAAGATCTACAGGAACCCCTACACAATGACCTCTCCTATAAGAGGCAGCTTTAGTATCGCCTCTGTCCTTCGTTCCCCAAGGAAAGCTCCCCCTTGGATGCCTTAGTGAAATCAGTACGTTTTGAGCTGGAGCTGAAGAAGCGGCCGCTTAGCTAGAGAAGCCATTCGAGGATTTCTCTCCCACGGCCTTGCTTAGGGATGGAGGGAAGGCAGCTCCTCTCTGCTGGAATGGACAGCTCGAGACAAGGGCTGGGCAGGCCTGACGCCGGCCCTGCAGCTCGGCCGCGCGGAGCTCCTGCGAAGCCGTGACCCGGGAGAAGCGCTCCTGCCCGCGCTTTCCCCGGGAGCCCCGCGCTGCCCGCGGGAGCGCGCACGGCGCCGCACGCGGACCCGCCCTGGNGGCTGCCCGGGCCCGCCCGGCGCCCCTGCTCGAGCTCGGCATCGCCTTCCCGGCGGTCGGGCACCCGCGGCGCACAAGTGTGCCGGGGCTTGGCTTTGGGTCGTTTGCTGTTTGGGTTTTTTCTGACTAAAATGACGTGATAGACCAGCCGGTTCTACGGGAAAAATTGGGCAAACTTTCTGGAAAATCACCGATAATTTGGTGGGGGGGGATACATCGGAGAAAGGAATTCGGCTCTCCTTTTACAGCCTGGGCAGTGGGTCTGTCATGCAGGTTTATCTACAAAAACAACCGTGGCCTTGAGGCTTGGCTCAGCACGCATGGTACACATGGTGTGGACACTGGCACGGCCACAGCTACGGCACAGGCATGGGCATGGGCACGGACACAACACAGCCACAGGCACGGACAAGGCCACAGCCACAGCATGGTTGCAGCCACAGACACATTACAGGCACAGACAAGGACACAGGCACGGCAAGGAGAAGGCCACGACCACAGCACAGTCACGGCCACGACACGGCTATGGACAAGGACGCTAGCCATGGCCACGGCCACAGCATAGGCATGGACAAGGATATTTCACAAAAAGGCCGTGGCCATGAGCACAGCCACGGCCAAAAAGGCACATGGCCATGGCCACAACACAGGTGCTGGCATGGACACAGACGTGGCCATGGCCACGGCCAAAATGCCACAGGCACAGCCATGGGCACACCACGGCCTGGGCCAGGCCACCAACAAGGCCACATGCAGACACAGACACGGGCACGGCCCTGGCACGAGCATAGGCACAGGCAAGAACACAGCTACGGCATGGACACGAACACAGACACGGGCACGGGCACGGACACGGACACGGACACGGACACGGACACGGACACGGACACGGACACGGACACGGACACGGACACGGGCGCGGCAGTGCCGCCCGCCCGCCGCCAGGGGGCAGCGCCGCCGCGGCCCGGGCCGCGCGCTGCCCTCACGGCGCCTCGTCAGCGAGCGTGGGGCGGGGCGGGGCTGATGGCGGGCCCGTGGCTGGGGCAGCGGCGGGGCAGGGGAGAGGTCTCTTCCGTCTTCTTACACTGCTCCATTGCGGTTTTCTCCACTAAGACTAGCAGCAAAGAGTGAGTGGGGTTGAGGTCCAAGAGAGAAGATCAGATCACTTCAAAAGGAGGAGAGAGAGGGAGAGAGAGAGAGAGAGCGAGCAAATAAACAACTTCACATTTCTTCCTGATTTTTCAAGTAGGAAGGGGAATATCTGTAGGATAGGCGAGCTTCTGGCCCTCATGCTTCACCAGCACAGGCGGTGGCAGGTTTCAGGACTAGAACAGCCGTCAGTAGATTCCAGCACAGCAAGTTCTGTTTTCCTTTGATGAACAGATCGGGTGCAAAGGGCCAACCACCAGTCAGTTTGGGGAAAAAACCCCACAGAAACAAAAGGGAATTGAAGCAACCCATTTCTTTTGAAGATAAGGGCAAGGTGGCTCAAATGTCATCCAAATTGCTGAGCATCTCAGTATTGCCTGTGTTACGCTCACAAGTCAAGTGCAGTGTGAAGGCAATGAGAATATCCAACTGCTGGGGCATCTGGGCTGTGTCAGAAGGATGTGCTGCTCTCTGCTTTCTTAGACCTAAAAGAAAATTCGGTAAGTTGAGGAGTTGAATGCTTCATCCTCCTCCCTCACAAGCTTGAGGAGGTGACAGATGTTTCCTCAGGGCCTGTTATTTTAGACACCTCCATGATTTATATATCTCTGCAAGCCTGGTGGGTGGAACTGGATGTCACAGACGAGCTGAAAATAACTTGTATATGCTGGTATACAGACTCTGATATCTGTTGGCCCATGCAGAAAAACTCCAAATGGAATCACATGATCTGTGCCTGGCAGATGCGTTAAGATGTACTGATGGAGCAATGGTGGGTTAAAGTAAAGTTGAAATGTTTGGTGGAGAGCACTGGCAACGACTCTGCAGTAACATTGTGCACAGCAGAACCATTGTGGCTTAGCCTTCCTGATTGTTTTGCTAAGATAGGCAGTCACATACAGAGGAAAAATTCATATTCAGAATGATATGCAGTTCCCTGTGGGATCATAGAACTGGACTGCCTTTGGTCTCTATGTGAGAGGTTCAGAAGATAACCTGAATGGGTGGTTGCAGAGCTTTGTTTGGATGTGTGGGTCCTTCTCACTAGAAGGAGTACTTGGGGGAATTCTGCTGTGAGACCTTGGAGTGTTAAGCTGTTAACACCTGTTCAACTATTTTTCGATAGCCTGGTGGAAGACGCAGACAAGTAAATATGCTACATCCACGCACGCCCAGCACTCCAAAAATCTGTTAGATGGCACTGTATGGCACATAGGCATGTACTGGGCTGAAAGCCCAGCGTCAAGGCTAAGATGTGAGGGAATGTTCTCAGGTGAACTTCTCAAAAGCGGAGGTTTCTGCTTCCCTCCATGTATAGAGCCCAGGGAGTTTCACTCAGCTGCTTACTAAGTTTTCCCCTGAGTGCTGCCTCCTTTGGGTACAGCTCAGAACCAGCGTTCTCTGGGAGATGATAATATTTTCCAAGGCTGGGCCATTCATCCATGCCAGCCTCTAGAGAATATGGAGAAGCTGTGCAGAAAGGGCCTGGGCACACTTGTCCACACCCTGTAGCCCGCAGTAGACATTCACATCCTGCCAAGGTAAACTGTGCAAGCGGTGCGCCTGATTCACAGCCAGGTCTGCAGCAAAAGCAGTGAGTGAAGAGTGGCAGAACTTTAACTCCTTGGGAGGGGCTGAAGACAGAACTTGCAGGAGATGACCCAAATTCTTGGCGGGAGCGTGTATCTCACAGGGTTTCCTGCCAGAATTTCTGCTGTACCACATGACATCTCTGCACTTAAAGCCTTTTTTGTTTTGGGAGGTTTTTTGTTGAGTTTGGGTTTCTTTCCCTCAAACATCACCTTCAGGCATTTGTTTTCACTTACCTGAGCACTTCCCAAACACTGGGCTTAAACTTTCTGCTGTCTAGTCCTCTTTGATCACCAATGTGTGATGACTCAGATCTGGAGCCTAACCCAGTGCTTTCACTCAGGAATTGTTCAACCTACCTATTTAATTCCTCAGAGATTATCTGGATTCAGCATGTGCTCCCTTCCCTTTTGTCAAGGCCACATGACTTCCACTTTTGCCTTGCATCTTCCAACTTCCCTGTCCCCGTGATTGTGTGCTATTCCTTTTCCTTCTTTTGAGTCTCTCTGCCACAAAGTAATGCTTTTGGATGTATGGTGGAGGTTTCATAGGATATTAATGCTGCTCTCAGAGGTCCCTTTAGAAAGAAAATACTCTTTAAACACCCACAAGACAAAAGGGTTTAATTTTTAAGCTGAGGAACAAATAATTTGTCCACAGTCAATTTTATTTGTCACCACCATTATTTGTGGTGATAACGGTGCTGTGCCTTGAGGGAATTAATTCAACTATCACTTTCCTGCTCAGACACCTCAGTCCAGCAGTGTCCCATGTTATATCCTGGTCCGAGACTCACGGCCCCACTCTTGCAGGAGGAAAATGCTGTATCTTTGGAAAACTTGGGTGAAATTTTAAGTGGCACAGCAGGAATAGAACCCAAGGTCTTCTGCTGGTTTACTCTTACCCAACACAATTTAGACCTCTCTGTCCAAAACCTTGGATGACGTCAGTGGGATAAAAGGTATAAAATTGCCATTCTGTCTGGGAAGATGTTAGATCTATTTGCTCTTGCAATGTCTCGATGTGTGTGTGGCCGTATGGGAGTGTGGCAACAGCTTCCCTAATCTTCAGCCTATGACTGTAGTGGAAAAAATAACATAGAAATATCATGTAATTGTGTTTTTAAAAATTGTGCTGTGTTTTTTTTTAAAAACGTCTCCCAGTTCTCCTGTACAAGTTGCAGTCCAGGAAACTTTGTGTTTATTAAGCACTGTGTAAATTTGCAGCTTTCTATAAATGTAAAATCAATAGCAGTGATAACAGCAGCAAAGTGCTCAGTCCAGCCCTAGTAATAACCCAAGAGTGCTAATTTCTTGATAAGGTCACTTGCTTCACGCAGGCACCTCCTCTCCATGTGAAAACACAGGGTGCAGCACAGAAGATATTTGTGTTCCCTGACAAGACAGGAGACACTGAAAACATGTAATTTCCAGGAGGTGACAATGGCGGGCAACAACCTGAAGGGCTCTTACAATCTATTGTAGAGGCCTTCGTCCCTCCACTGAGTGCTGCAAACATGTTCTCTTCTAGGAAATCAAAATCTTAGCAAACATCTGGTATCCTTTTTAAACTCTTCTCATAAGCAGATGAGAAAGGGGAATCTCCAGTAACCTGGTGGAGTGAGCAAAATTGTGTTTCTGGAGGATGAGCAGAACTACAAGACAAAGGTTTGTGTGGCTGACCCCTCTGAACTGTGGTCTCCATCAGTGATGCCACCACTCATAGCCTGGGCAGTTTCTGGGGTTCACTGAGCGTGTGTAGGGACCACATTCCCACCTCTCCCCAGGTGTCCTGATGCTCTAATGGCTGCTGTGCCTGCTCAGGCTACCTCACTTCTGTACAAACAGGCAGGTGGAAGAGCTTTGGGCTTTTCACAGCTAGAACTTTACCACCAGTGGCAATAATTAAGTATTTACTATGGAAAAATAGCTTGTAAACCCCTAATGGCTGATTGTCCCCTCTACCTTCCACTGTCGTGATCCTCTTAATGGTGGAACTGCTACAGACAGCTCTGGTTGGCTCCACACAATCTGCTCCTCTTCCCTACCAGTTCCCCTTTAAACCTGGTTTAAACCAGGTGGCTTACAGGCACTCATCTGGCCTCCGTCATGACCTCCCCAGGGAGTTCTCTTGTAGGCCTGAGAACCCAGGATAAACCCATTCTCTCCTCCCTGCCCACCTCTGTCAGTGAGCCTGGTGGCATCTTGCTCTGTGGTGGGTCCATAGTCACCTTTGGGCTTTTTCTTTGCCATCCTGCTGCAGTAAATCCAATCCATCTGCACATCAGTACCCTTCTGTTTTCTTCTTCCCTGGCCCCTGCCTGCTAACGCATCCTTAGGCCCAGTGACCTTGGGCACAGGAAGAATCCTCCTTAAGCCCTTATCCCAAAAGTGGCAACTCCTGCTATTAAATAATAATCATACAGTAATAATCACCACAGGGCTGGCAGGGACTTCAGGAGATCTCTGAAGCTATCCACTCCTCTCCAAGGTGGAGTCGCCCGGGAGCAGAGCATGACATGGGCATTAAATGCTTCCAGCGATTGGGATGCCGCAGCCTCCCCAGCAGCCCCCTGCGGCCCAGGAAACCGTGCTGGAGAAAAAACACTTTCTTGAGCATAGCACAAATCCTTCCTCCTGCAAATAAGGCTGATGATTACTCGTCCTTCTTCTGGTGGCTCTGGAGTAGAACTGATCACTGTCTGCTTTATAGAACCTTTTATATAATAACAAAACAGCTTTTAGAGTAACTGAGAAAGAGGCGTTTGCTCACTTGCAAAGTCAGGAAATTCCCTGCCAATGGACATTCTTTGTCAGAGATTCTTTGCCAGCATAGGCTGAGCACTAAGCCCCACAATCTGCATTTTCCTTTTGAATGACTCCCACAAAATAAACCAAATAGCACATCCAAGGAGATTTATTACATCCCTTCCAAGGGCGAAGCATTCCTCAGCTACATTCCACTTCTGTCTTTTGTGCTTAGGAAAGGGGAAAAAAATCGCTGTGATGCCTCTGGATCCCACCCCTCCAGGGCTTCTGTCGTTAATAAAGTCGAGCAGCTGGAGCCAGATTTGTCAGACTAGTCCTGAATGGCTGGCTCGCTCCTGCTGCAAGAGCAGCACCATCAGAGCAGTGCTAGGATTCCTGCTTCTGCTGGAAGACTAATAAGTTGTGGCACCACATTTCCTCAGTAAAACCACCTTTTGTTGTTCCCAGTGACACCCTATCCCCGTGGCAGCAGCTTGCCAGAGTGGATCTTCTCGCTTCCTAGCTGTTTTGCTTTCTCCTCTCTCTGCATGATGCAAGAGTTTGCAATGCTTTTCGGGAGCTCAGATGTGCTCTCAGAGACTCTGCTTGAAGCGATTGCTCTCTCCAGGCTTTGCAGTGAAGCTTTTATCCAGATGTGTAAATGAGGATATGTATAGAGGGAGGACAAGGAGGTGAAACCTCTGTTGTGTTATCTGAGCTTAATTAAGTTTCTCCCCTAGGCAGTTGCTAATTGATTGACCCCAGGACTGTAAAAGGGAGCAAATTTACCACAGCTCATTAAAAGAGCAGAGTTTGGAATTTGAATTTTTTTATTTTATAGATGAATACCTTTGACTGACGTCTTGCTGACTGATATTCATGAAACAAACTCTATTCAGCAAATGCTGGTAGGTGGATTTGGCTTTTTAAACCCAAATGAGAGAAGTGGTGAGTACACAGATGCCTGTTCATCATCACTGTGTCCCTTGCCAGCATTTATAGGTATCACGTAACTGGAGCTCTGATACTGCTTTCTGCTTCAGCCAAGGCTGTCCTAACCAGCTTATTGTCTCTGGTGTCTTATTGTCACCACTGCAGGTGTGCATGAAGCCAGCTGTGCAACAGCACTGGGCGACACCCTAGTGCAATGGTGTAGTGAGTGGAGAAGGGAAAAAGATGCTGTGTCCAAGGGGAGCTGCAGCAAGAGCAAAGGGAAGAGTATTGTCTTCTCCTAAACAGCTGAAACATGGACTTCACCAAAAATGCAGAGATCATTTCCAATCTGATGGTGTTCACATCTGTTTTACACAATCAAACCCCTATGGAGGGAACCCCAAATGACAGTTGCCTTCTTCTCAAATACCTCAGGGCACTGTTTGCAGGCTTCCTCTACAAGTACTACTCTTGACTTTCGCTGGTGAGGTTTGACACAAAGGGAGCTCATCCTGTCAGGACTGAGACATAGCCGGCGTGCAGAAAAGGCTACAGAAAATAAGGTGTGCAGAACAGTGTGGAATAGATATGCACACCTGGAGATGTGAAGGATGAAGGAGACCATTATGAGCACAATGGAAGAGCAGCCACTGCCCAAGTGACAGGCGGCTACTAGAAGGCCAGCTTTCACAACCGGCCCAGCAAAAACTCCTTGTATCACTTGGAGCCAATTCACTGCAGCTCCAGTCATCCTTAAAACCATTTCAATGGGTTTTAAAGCTATTTATAGTATGGAGGGGGAAGTCTTACTGTGTAGCAAACTGAAAAAGTAGTGTGTGCACCCTGGATGTGAGAAGTTGCAGCAGATTTGAAGTTTATCCTGTAAGCCTGTGAGTTGCTTCCCTTTTTTTCCTTGCAAGGACAGACCGGTGTCCTATTCCCTCCAGCTTGTCATCTTCAAACAAGATGCTCATGTCTCCTGAAGAGATTTCATGCATTCTATGAAGGCTTTCAAAAATTTGATGGAACTGTCAGCTGAACAGCAACATGGACAGATGACACCTTTCACTGTGAACACATCTCTGCTGTTATGATTGCCTACCCCTGTCCTAGGCATGTTTGCCTCTAGGCCCTTCAGAGCCTGAGTTGCTTTTTTGTCTCTTCTGTTTGTAAAATGTTTAACATCTGTGAGCACTTACAGGAAAGTTCCAAGTTTTATGCCATATTTGAAAGTTGCTGGTTTATTTGGTTTCTGGTTTAGGTAGTAGTTCAAAGAATAAGTCCCTAGTTGTAGCTGTGAGGAAGAGGGACTGTTACTGTCTCTGTAGTGAAATGACATTTGTTGATAGGAAGAACTGACCTTCCAGGAAAAGATGTTGCTGAGGAAAGAGAGGAAGCCAACTGTCTTCTCCTTGGAGCACATGGATTCGCCCCTCCTGAGCACACTTGTGACCCTCACAACTGTCTTCCCTACTGTTTGTTCTGTCTGCTTCTTTCTCTTTCTTCTTTTCCTCTCTCCCCAACCACACCCACTATTTAACCATTTAGATATAAAAATAAAAAATAAGAAAACCACCCAACCCACTAGACAGAGGGTTTGCTAAAGAAGGGTAATTTTAAAAGCAAGTCTTTGAGGTCAGTGTGTAATTGTACCATTGGGACTATGTGATCTGAAACAAAAATAGTCCACTGGGTATCTGGTCAAGAAGGAGAGGATGGCAGCCTGCAGTGAGGGGAGAGTGACTTACATGGGATTGACCAGGCGGCAAAAGACCAGGCAAAACAACTTGCTGGCACCAGAATTAATATTTGTGTACAATACTGCAAAATATTCTGTCTGTGATGGGATCATTACAGCTGCTGTTCGGGTCACAGCCTCCCTTGGTCTGTGCCACAGGGCACTGGGTACTTCCTGGAAATTCAATGGTCTTTCACAGAAATGAAGGTATGACATGAAGTATATTTATATATTAACGTGCTCATGAGGAATATTTCTGGTTTGATGTGGAGTTTAGGGTGCTGACGTTTTTTAACAGTTCTCCATTTTCAAACCCCTGCTTCAGGTACTTTATGAAAACCTGAATTCTGCAAAGGGTTCATAGGACTGTAAGCCATGCCCCTGGAATAAAGAAGGATGTTTTCACTCCTATAAATATCAGTTCCTTTCTTTGCAGTTCCTTCTCAGTTATAAGTGACAGCAGTAAGTTATGTGGGCCATTCATGTAATGTATTTTACCAGTATTTCCTTTAGTGCTTTTTAAAGGAAGAAGTGAGCCTGCTAAGTGCCCAAATATCTCAGCTGTCTGCTAGCCCTGAGAGTACAATACAGGGGGTAGGAGGATCACACCACAGTGCTTTGTTTTGTTTATCATTCTGTTAGAGACAGTGGCAGCCCCCATCACTTGGAAATAATGATGCTAATTCTCATACTGGGGCAAAACACCAACTTTTACAGAGAACCATGATTTTCCTGGCTTCAGAGGTGGCTTGGTGACACCAAGCAGACTTTCATCTCTGTCATTCCTAAGACTGAGTTACTTTCACACTATCCCAGATAAAAGCACCATAAAAATCAGTTTTATTGTGAAAGAAGTTAAATTTGAGAGGAGGGAGCACTCCTGTACATAGATGCCAGTGGCTGGGGGTATAGAGCTTTACCTGAATTGACCACTTGTTTTCCCACTCCAAGGTGCCCAGCCATGAACTCTCCAAGATTTCACTGCAGTTCAGTATTTTCCTTTCTCTAACCACTGTCTGTGCATGAAAGGATTTATTTTTAATCAGAGGCCAGTGCTGGTTGCAGGGGTCTTTACTTTGTGACCTTCAATTCTGTTTCTAGGAGGAGACAGTGGGTTTCAGTACCTTCTTGCTGTGGCTGTCTCTGGGCCAGCCCTTCCCAGAACAGATGCCAAGGATTCAGGAGGTCTTGCTGCCTCCCTTTTATTTAAGTGCTGGTTACACAGCTCCGCTAGGATCCATTGCCGTTGTAAACCACGTTCAAGGGATAAGCAATTTAGGGTTTGGAGTCATTGTAGACCAGCCCTGGAGACCTCATGCAATTGTTTTTCATCCCTCTTACACCCACAGTTCTGCTAGATTAGAGTTACTGCACAATCCAGACACTTTCTGACTTGAATTTTAGTTGGGAAAGACACCCAAACCAAAGAAATTTGTGTTGTAAATTAGATTTCTCAGATTTCAGTGATTTGTCATGGTAATGTGGCTCAATCTATGCAGTCATAGAAACATTTCACAAGTTAAAACTCTTCCAATGCTATTGACTTCCCCAGTGTGGCAGGGTGCAGTGACTGTAGGAGGTAAGGTTAATTTCAAATCATCTATGGTAGAAAAAAGATATGGCACCCCACATGGGGAACCATTAAAGCTACAGAATGAGGATTAAGCTAGAAACCATTCCCCAGTCCTAGAGATCTATTTGAGAAGACTGGATTCTTGGCTCAATTGTTCTGTGCCCCTGTACAAGTCCAACGGGGTATATGCTGCCTCTTAGTGCAGCTCAGGTCAGTGGGACAGCACTCAAACACTTTCCTGTGTGCGTTGTGCTCGCCCACAAGCCAAACCAAAAACTGTAATTCAGAGCTCACTCAATGGGGGTGATCTAAAAATAATAGGATTAAAACCAGTAAATGATGGTTTGCCTGCCTATGTTGGAGCCAGCGAGGTGCATTTTCAGCCAGTTCCCTGCAACTGTCAGAAGTCACCTAACAGCAGGGAAGGCGAGAAGTTTCCATGTTCGCAGGACTTCAGGTGCCCAGGCTTTGAGAAAACTGCTAAATGTTCTGAGATACTTGGAGAAAGAAAGATCTGGCAACACTGTTAGCCCTGTTTGCCACACAAACCAGAATCTCTCATTTCTCTAGTACATCTTTTCCTAGAAAAAATGGCTGCTTGCAGCTTGGATGGGTGGTCTCTTCAATGGGTAAAAAACTGGCTGCATGGCCAGGCCCAGACAGTTGCGGTGAATGGAGCTAAATCCATTTGGCAGCTGGTTGCTAGTGGTGTTCCCCAGGGCTTAGTTTTCAGGCTGGTCCTGTTTAACATCTTTATTGATGACTTAGACGTTAGGATTGACGGCACACTCAGTAAATTTGTAGACGACACTAAGTTGTGTGGGAGTGTTGATCTGCTCAAGGGTAGGAAGGCTCTGCAGAGGGATCTGGACAGGCTCAATCAATGGACTGAGGACAGCTGCATGAGGTTCAGTAGGGCAAAGTGTTGGGTCCTGCACTTGGATTACAACAACCCCAGGCAGTACTACAGGCTTAGAGAAGAGTGGCTGGAAAACTGCCCAGCAGAAAAGGACCTGAGGGTGCTGGTCAACAGTGGCTGAACGTGATCCAGTGTGTGTGTCCAGGTGGCCAGGAAGGCCAATGGCATCTAGCCTCTATCAAGAATAGCGTGGCCAGCAGGACCAGGGCAGTGATCACCTCCCTGTACTCGGCACTGGTGAGGTCACACCTCGAGTGCTGCATTCAGTTTTGAGCCTCTCACTTTAAAAAAGACATTGAGCTGCTGGAGCATGTCCAAGGGGGGACTGATCTCTTCTACCATGCCTGCAGTGAAAGAACCAGAGGAAATGGCCTTAAGTTGAGACAGGGAAGATTCAGATTAAGCATCAGAAAAACATTTTTCACTGCAAGGCTGGTCAGACATTGGAATAGGTTGCCCAGGGAGGTGGTGTGATCACCATCCCTGAAGGTGTTTAAGAGGCATCTGGATCTATGCTGGGTGATATGGTTTAGTGGTTTAAGGGTTACAGTGGTACTGGATGTTTGGACTTGGTGATGTTAAAGGTCTCTTCCAACTTTGATGATTGTATGATCAGTGGATGTTAGAGATGCACAGGTATAGAGCCATGGAGCAGGGAGTTCTTGAGCACTTCAAGAGCCTCTTTCTTAGTGATGCTACCTTTGGCCATGTTTCATGCTTCATGTTTTGGGCTGCTGCTATACTCAAGGTCTTGATTAATCAAAAGCTGTTACAGGAAATGGCAGCACCAAAGGAACCTGCTCAGTATGCCAAGGAGACACAGGTACTCTGGGACAGAGGACCCAGGGACTCTACTCCCTTGCCTTGCCTTGCCTTGGCTGACATATCTACCCCACAGTCAGCTGCAGAAACCACATCTCTCCCCACTTCTGTTTCCTTGCTGGGCATCTCTCTAGCAAGCATGAGGGATTTGCTCAGTGGGGCTAACGGACGGCAGCTGATAATTTTTATTTCTTTATTTCTGATCTCAATCCATGCATGAAGAGCATGCCACACTTGGCAGCAGCTGTATGAGACTTGTTGATCGAGGGAGTCCCTCCCCTCCTTTTTGCAACTTGGGCAACTTCATTCACCAGGGCTTCCCCCAAAGTAGTTCTTGCTCAGCAAGAGGGAAGCTGGCTGGCCCGGGTGAGCTCTCCTGAGGCTGGGAGAGCAGCAAGGCCTGCTCCCAAGAACAACTGCATACCCAAGCGGTGTGGACAGTGCCAGCCTCGGCTTTCCTGCATCCAGCCCCAACCCTGTGCGCTGCTTGGGCAGGGAGAGGAGGGCAGGGGAGTTCGCTGCCGAGAGTGACACATCTATGTGTGCCTGACAGCATCTGTTGCCATGGCAATGCGTATTTGAGCCTGAGCCGAGCTGCATCTTCCCTGAAGTTGTGAATTGAGCTTAGTTTTATTTATTTAAAACGAACCATAACGAGTGAAAGAAAGACAAGAGACACATTACAAATCCCCTTGCACAGGACAGCCAAATGAGTCAGAGGCACTGCAGGCTTTAATCAGCCCACCTGACGTCAAACCTCTCCATCAGAGGAAAGTGCCGCCTGGAAATGTCAACATGCCCAAATGGAAAGGCCAGAAGGTAAATCTTTTCCTGTGCTCACTCACTGAGTAGGAAAGAACAATTAAAATTCAGCCAGTTCCCTAGACATATCTTAATAGCACTCTGATTGAACATTTTTCTCCTCCTGGTCCTCTCCCATCCCTGCTGTTAGCTGCCTGGGAACAAGGCCTATTGGTTTGAAGGATCTTTACAATATTTTTGTAGCATCAAACCCCAGATCCTGCAAGAACAAGGTGTTACCACCAGCAACAAAAAGGGGCTCTGTAGGAAAATTTTGTCACTAAAGGGACCTCTCTCACAAACACTGAGTTTACTATGCCATGATAGTGGTTCTCAGTTTCACACATGTGAATGCCCAGGGGTAAAAAGAGCAACTTAGCTTGGACTTATGCCACTTGTCTACAGAAAGCTGGGATGAGGAAAAAAAGCAGCAGGAATGAGACCGTTTTTTTGCCAGAGGTGTCAGCCACCTGAGAGTAAGTCAACACCAACCCTGACAGATGCACCACAGCAAAACGAAACAGTCATGAGCTGTAACAGATGCATGACCTACTGGGAAGAAAAACCCTCTTGCATCCTTTCTAACAAAACTCAAACTTTGGGCCCCTGTGATACACACAAAGTGAGAAGGAGCCCCCAGCTTTGAATACAAGAAGCCTGTTCTTGAGTATATATCCTGAGCTAGGTGTGCAAAAGGGAGAGGGGTCAGCCAAGGACACCTACAGCTTTTTCTGCCCCTTTGACAAACATCAAGCTAGGAAGCCTAGGGAAACCGTCCATTCCCAGCCCACTGGTGTTTGCCAGGGGTGACAAAGGGACACATGCAGACATCAGGGAAAACAAGCACCCAGAGAGGGAGGAAGGAAGGAAGAATGTAAATGCAAACCGCACCACTTAAAAGCAGGGCAGCATTCCAGTTCCTCCAAAGTTCTCCCCACACCCAGCACTGTACAGCAGCCAACCTGGTGGGCTTCTGATCTTCCCAAATCACTTAACACTTCTCCTTTTTATTTTTGTCCTAAATGTGTTTTGCTTTGGTGGCTGATCCTGGCTACGTGCCTGAGACATTACACTGGGGTTGCTTTTCTCTAGGAGATGTCTGTAATGAAGGTTTCTTCCACCGTGTTCTCTTCCCCCTGTAGTGAAAGTCTGTAATTACCACTGAGGGGTGAGGCAGACGGCACTGAAACAATGTCATTTGAACGGGGGTGAGACATGCCTGAATTGCTGGGTTGTGCTTTTCTCCTCACAGGATTTCTTGTGGATCTGGACCTTGCTTTTAACCCTTGGCAGTACAGGCAACATCATCCCCTCACTCCCCTGAGCAGCCTGTGTGTGCTGTATCTGCTCGGTTCTGACCAGGGCAGATTGTGCTGGATGTAGCAAAGATGTGAGTGTCCAAGTTCTCCACCATGCTTGAGGGGTCACGTGGCACAAATCTGCATGGATTGCCCTCTAGTCATCATGTGGGTAACTGGGAGTTTGGAGTTGACTCTATATGGCACATACAGTGTGCCAAAGCAGAGTTGTTGCCATCCCTTGCCCTAACTCATCCAGTCCTGTTCCAGCAGCTCTTCAGCTGCCTCCTGTACCAAAGCCATTTGCTTACCACTCCTTGATGCAAGGTGCCTTCCTGGGGTAAAATTCAGTCAGAGTGTGCAGCTCTTCATCCTTCCTAGGGAAAGATTTGAGTTGTGGGAAATGGTTAGGAGAAATGAAGCAATACATCCCCCTAAGAATAACTCTTCAGGTTGTCTCCAACCCTGTGAAGTCTGCCTAGGTCCCTTTTGCAAGCAGGTCTTGCAACCATGAAGGCAAGAAGCCTAGTAAATAAAAAGTAGCGCATAGAAAACAGAGGCAGCCACCCTCTACTGCTGTCCTGCAGCTTCCCATTCACAGTGTCTTCAAATGCTAACAAATTGCTGGAAGGAGATGCCCTCATACTGAAGTTACTCTTCACCCAGTCAGCCTAAAAGTTGTCTGATTCCCCAGGGAGATTGCCAGCCTATGCTCTTTCTGAGGTATAGAGCAGGAAGGGGAGATTGCATGTGACAAGGCAAAGGAACATTCTTAGCCTGCCATGAAGAAGTGAAGGAATTACAAAGAGATTTTTCCTCCTGTATCAGTTACTTCCAAAGTGGTGAGTTTTCAGTTCTCATCTTTTGTTATAGTACCCATTTACTATTTGGGGACTTTGCTTTCTGACATACTGGCAGAAAGACAAACAGCCACAGGTAGCTCAGCCACATTCCCAGGGGTCTAAAGGGGTTCTGTGAAGGGATGTTCCTAGGGTCCAGTGTCTTGTATTCAAGGCTTTCCTTTTCCTAGGTATTTCCTCCTTCCTTGTGTGTCACTCGCTCCTTGTTTGCAAGGCTGATTTAAATCTATCCAAGGGCCCCAAGTTTATCCCAGAAAGAATAATAATTGCGGTGCTGAGATCTGTGGCTTCCCTTTCATTCCCCACATAGCATTAGGGTGCTCACTGAAACCACAGCATTCATGGATCCTTGCCATATGCAAACATGCAATTAATATGCTCTTCACTTTCCCCTCTACTTCCTAAGCAAGATGGGGGGGGAAAAGCACTAGTTGTGGTGCACATTTCTTTATGACACACACGTGTGTGTCTGCACTTCTCTGCGGTGCTCCAGCATGGCTCACACCTACCTGGATTTGGTGGTCATTGATGAAATGTGTCTGCTTGGAGGCCAACATTTAATTTGATGTTTTGTGTATCTGCACACAAAGCAACACGCAGAACACAATTAATTCCCTCTTTTTAGTTGTGGCAGCAGATCTATGAACACTCTGGTTTCACAGGTCTTACCCCTTTCTCTGTTTTTAGCAGGGAGCTGCAATGGGTGTGATCTCTGTGCTGGCTCCCCTCCCTGTCCCACTGCTGCTTGCTGGTGGTGGGAGCAGGTGTGCTGGGTACCTGGCTGGGAGCGCACACAGGACGAGGAAGGAAATGGAAAGCAGCTGAAGGTGGCTGGAGGAAGAAGTGTGTGTGCGAGAGAGAGAGAGAGAGTTTAAACCAGCTGCTGGAAGGAAATCGAAAGGGAGACAGATTTCCTGGATGAGGCAGGGCTGTGGATCAGAGGGCAAAGAAAGGCTCCAGCAATTGCTAGTCCTTCCTCAAAAGTTACCTTTTACTAGAGAATGTTTTGCTGTATCACTCCATATCTTGACTTTTTCCTGGGTTTTTAATTGTCCCCATAAAAACCTAAATGAAGAAATCACAGCCCAAGGGTTAGATATGTAACTGCTTGTGCCATCACACAAGTGATGGACCTGACTCCTAAGAGCCTGTCTGGGGACTGTAGTACCTCTTCTTTGAACTGGGCTGAAAGTACCGTTTCCATCCTCACCTTGTTCTCAGTGGGCCTTCAGGAGAGGGGACCTACAGTACAGCACTTGCTCCCTCTGTCCGTGGTGCACAAAACAGTGAGCAAAACCACACCAAAGCAATATACGGAGAAGTAATCAAATCCAGAGGAAAGACAAAGCAAAATGAAGGCAGGACTGTTGCAAAGAGCTACTGAAGGGCCAAAGTGTGGAGTCTGCGAGACTCCAGAAAACCTTCATGGCTAGGAAGATAGCTTGTGGCAGAAACTGTCTATTCCATCCATATGAAGGCCAACACTGGAAAAATAAACAGGACAAATGGTATCTTTCGCAGACTTGAAGTAAAAGCTTGTCTTTGGTGGCAGTCCTAAAGAGCCAGCCTGACCCCCAAAGCAAAGCAGTTCTTACAGCATGAATCATTCCCAAACCAGCTGTCCAGGCTGCAAACACTAGGCAGATGACCCCTCCTGTAACAACAGAGCCTGCATGCAGCAGACCAAAAATCGCTGACATTTCACCCTACATTCCTCAAGACACACTCATCCTCAAAGAGTCTGTGAAACCTCCTGGCACGGTCCTGGGTGGGGGAACCAAAAGCTTCAGCTTGGCACGTTGCAGAATGGCCTGGATTGCTGTCCACGTGTTCAAGCCCAGGGCCTGCTTACCTTGTCTTGTGAGTCTTGCTCACAGCAATGCAGGATGAAGGCAACGCAAATGCAAAGTGGTACAATGAGAGACTTGCAGTTCTCACTCCATGGGCATAAGGGCAAGCAGTGGGAGCAGGACCAGGCAGGATGGAGCACAGGAGAGCAGGATCCCTTTCGTATGAGACATGGACTGATGATTCACTTCTCAGCAGTGATAAAATTAGCTTGGTTGATCATACATGTGCATTTGCAGTATCAGATATTGTGAGGCCAGGAAGCCTTACCTGTTGTCAGTTTGACTTGTTCAGCCTGAACATACTTGATTGCTATTTCAATCTCCTGCTGTAATCAGATTGCAAATAAATCTAAGTATAAAATCAGAGAAAACTGGGCTGAAAAGGAATTTGAATGATCATGTAATTCAGCCCCTGCCCCAAAGTTGCTTCCTGCTCTGCTGTATTCATGTCCAAAGAGATGGCTGCAGAACTTGGTCTTAAAGATGCTCTAGTAAGGGTGATGCGCCATTCAAATGTTGCAAGCGCTGCGGTTGCCAGGCCTCTGCTTCAGCAGTGCCGCTCAGCCTGTTCTTTTCCCCCCTCACTGCAGGCACCCACGGCCAGCTGCAGCAGCACATCTGAGTTTTTCTGAATTGCAATCACCTCCCTTCACCCATCCACAATTTACCTGTCTCCAGGTCATCTGGAGCACAAAACTGCTTGCCTGCAGAAATACCTCTCCTTTTTGGCTCCAGAGGGTCAGCAGCAACACTCTCTGACTACCTAGGTGACATTTCCATTGCCTTAAGTAAACTGCGTTCGTGTCTGACATAAGCAAAGTATCCACTTCAAAGCTCTACACAAGTGCTAGGGATGGGGGTCCCCATCAGAGCTCTCCAAGATGCGACAGAGCAGCTCTCCAATTCAACACCAAAACAGGATATTTGTTACAATTCTTCCTTACCTGCAAAGGTGCAGCAGTGATAGGCAGAGAAGCTGCATCCGGGCAGTTATGCTCAATACTAAAAGCACTGAATAGAAGCAGGGTTTCAGACCATACAATTTCATTTTTTTTTCTGAGATATTTTAATCTTCAGAATGGATTTCACAGCTCCTATCCAACTGTGCCAAAGCATTTTCCCCTCAAAGCACAGACAAACAAGTGAGGTTTACTTTGCTTGACCTTTTCTGATGACACTGCCACCCATGCTGTGCAAACTGTCGCTGACACCATCTGAGCTTCTTCAGCCTGAGGAGTAAATACCGTGTGTGTCCTGAGAAGAGGCTTCCTTGTGTTAGCTTGGGCGAGGCACTGAACCAGAAACTCTTGGTTTCACCAGCGAGTCTTCATAGTTAGGGCAGCGATATCCATGTTTGGTTAGTGGCAGGAGGTGAAGCTGCCCCTGCTGTGGCTCTGTCCATGCTCTGTGACCCTGGGCTGTCACTTCATTGCTATGGCAGGACTCAGTCCATCTACTCCTTGCAGCTGAGAACCCTGCTGACTGGGATGTTAAAGGAAAGACGTCTTCCCCCTTGCTTGGAGACAGGTTTACTTCTTGCTGAAGGGTCTGGACACATTTCTTCTTCCTATCTTACAGTTGCAAAGGTTTTTGTGTTTTCTCCTTTAAACCCACTGGCATCCACATTAACAGAGGTTTCTTTACCATTCAGGAAGTAGGAACAGCATTATTTTCTCAGTACAACTCCATCCTGGCTGAATTTATGTTTCTGACCTTTTACCCAAAGGCTCTTTACACTTGACTGAAACATAAGGTAAAAGTAAATGTAACTGAAAGAGCTCATTGTGTGTGTGAGTATAAAGGCTTTTGTGTGCAGGATGTGGCTGCTTGTGCAACCAGTAGCCAAGGAGCACCTTGGGTTGTGCTGTTAGTTCTGACACCCATGGAGAATGTGGAGCAAGAGCCTGGATAGATGAAAACCCCATGTCCAGTTCAAGCACAGGCTCCAGCCAGCTTCAAATCAGCACTTCTTTGCCAGGACCCTCACAGCTGGCAACTTCCAGCCAGGTTTCCTCCAGGAGAGATGCACTGCTGTCTTTGGGGTTTTTTCTCCAGATGCCTGTGACCAAGAAAGCCCCTCCTTGGAGCTGGGACTCCAGTCTGTTCTCTGTGGAGCCATGAAAGCAGGGACAGATTAATAAAACATCAGGGCTTCTTCAACGGGATTATTATAAGTGGTTTTCCTGAGTGTTGGTTGGAGTAATGATCAGAGAGGACAGAGAGATCCATAATCCTATTTATCTGAAACCATATAATCTTCCTGAAGCTCTTTAATGGTGCCCAACTCTTTAATTACAGAGCAGCCACATGTGCTGCTGCAGTCAGGCCTACCTGCAAGCCCGCTGCGGGGAGCGGGGGCAAGGAGACCTCCCTGCCGGCTGCCCTTCAGGCTCTGACCCCGCGGAATGCCCATCTTTCCCGGCGCTGCTCCCCGAGGGATGCAGAGGAGCCACCAAAGCCGGCCGGCCGGCTGCTGAAAGGAGGGTTTGTTCAGTTCGTCAAACTGACACGGCTCTGCCGGGGACCAGCAGCGCCCTCGGGTCCCTGCGCAGCGCCGGGAGGAGCGCGGGAGCCCCGGGGAGCCCCGGGCAGCCGCCGGCCTCGCCCCCCGGCGGCGCGGGGGCTGCCCGGGAGGCGGGGGCGCTGACTCGAGGGGCTGTCTGCGCGGGAAGTCCCGCCCCGGCGGCTCCCGGAGAGCGGCGGGGGCGTGCCGCGGCCGCCC
>VXBT01007016.1:193983-240021 GCA_013400235.1 Oriolus oriolus | reverse complement strand
CGCCCCCCTGGACCGGCCCTGCCGCTGTTACCCCGAGGAGACCCCGCCGGGGAATCTCAGGGCTGTTCTGCACTACGGTTTTATGAGCCCGATAGCCGGGGAGAAGTGTGCCGTGCCAGGCGGAGACTGTACGACCTGCCGTGTGTGAGCTCGGAAAGCACCGGAGGCACGGCCGGTTGCCGTCGGGAGAGCTTTGGGCTCAGCGCCTCCGCTCTCCTTTGCCTGTAACTTTTCCTCAGAATGGCATTTGGGAGATGAAGCATCTACCGCTTGGCGCTTAGGCTGGGCTGATTTACTTTGGAGAGAAGGGTGAGGGGGAAGAGTGACTTGGGAGGAAAATGTGTTGCCAGTCTCAAGAAACCAAAGGGGCATTGTTCACCTCTAGGGAAACTGCCCAGCCTCTCCCGGGAGTCAGGCGAGTCCTCAGTCCAGCAGCTCTCCCTGAGAGCACGCACAGGCTCTTTGCTGTACAGCCCGAGCTTTCCATGGGAGTTTGTGCTGCGGATCCTGCAGCCCCTCTGCCAGGCAGGACCCAGCCCTGAGGCAGAAGTGGGAAGGGCCCCACCCCAGAGGTGGTTTGGACGGAGGGTATCCGGCGCTGGGCAGCAGGGCACTGCCTGAACGCGAGGCTCCGCCGGCCTCTGAGCGGCTGCAGCGGTGGGACAGTGTGCGTGCCCGGACAGTGGTCTGAGCAATGGCTCGTTACTCCCCTTTCACAGTACTGGCACCTCCCGCGTTCCCAGTGTAGCACTGTGAGCGTCTCTGAGGACTGCCCTTGCAGTGAGAGCGGGGAACAGGGAGAGGGTGAATCCACAGACGAATCCACTTCTACTTTGCTGCATGAAAGATATCTAAAGCCTTTTATGCTGCCTCCTTTGTGAAGGAGACAGTAGAGATGCAAAATTTGCATAAATATTAAGTGCACTGCACCAAGCAGAGGCACACAGAGTCTGCGAAAGAGATTATGCAGGCAAGCCCCATCTCTCAGAGATCTTGCCAGCTCCTAATTTCCGAGATACCACTGTGCCTCAAGGACTGATTCCACTGGGCTCTACCAGAGGCAACAGAGTCCTGCAGTGTTCAGGCAGACCTTCCGATGGCACATCACCCCAAGACTGAGCGCTCGCCTTGCCTGGTCATATCTGAGAGACCTGTTGCTGGGAGTTTTGTGCTTTCCCGAAGCTGTGCTGATAGGAAGTGCTTTATGCCAAGACCAGTTATTCCTTTATCAAAATGAAAATAGTATGTATTGGCACCAGCCCTTTTACCCAGGTGCAACATGGGCTGTGTCAGAAGTCAGGGAACCCCTAACCAATATAGGCGATACCTTTTTATGGTTAAACACAACTTCTGCCTGCAAGCAGACCCTGTGAAAAATAAGCTTTTGTGTAAGACTGCCATCTGGTGCCACCTGCCAGGACAGTGTGTTTAAAGTGTGTGGTGGCCGTGGGCAGGCTGGCTCTGTCCTGCCTCATTTAAATAGCTTTTCTGCTTGGAGAGCTGCTTCTGGAGGCAGCTTGCCCTTGTCTTCTCATTAACTACGTTGCAGTGACTCAGGCATCGTTGTGCTCAGCTGACAGCAGAAAGCGCTTTTTTTTAAGGCTTTTTTTTTTTCCCCTGTGGATTTTTTTCCCAACTGCCAGCACCACAAACTTCTGCTGGAGTGAGACAGTCAAGCTGAAACCTTCTCTTCCTGCAGATGATACATATAAGAGATTCTGTAGCCACTTCTAACCTACCAAACCTGTTGGTGATACAAGAGCCAGAACATAATACATCACCCTCTTTGTTCCCACTCCACATGACAATGGGGAGGATGGAAGAAATACACTTGGATTTTCTTACTGAATCCGGCAAATCTCCTGGGATCTTGAAATGTGTGAAGTTCTTCTTACATAGAACTGTGCAAAGCATCACCGTGCACAATAGCTCACAAAGTTGCCAGTGCCTTTGCTTCAGAGATGGGCAGACTTTTCCAGATATTGTTCAGCAGGCATTTTTCTTAAAGCAGGCCAGGAATTTTGGCCATAAAATGTCAGTATGAAACTTTTCCTGAGTATGATTTCCTCTTTTCAGAAAGGAAGCAGAAAGAAAAGATGGATGAACCTTACTGTAGAGTCTGTGTTCCCTCGGGCCAAGAATTGCGTGCGTCTAAACTACTCTCTTTTCCTCAGCCTTGGCAGTCCTAATGAGTCATCTTGGTCTTTAAAAAATGGTTCTCTGTATTCTTCATCTGAAGCTGTGACAAAGAATTAATTAAGGCGCGTCTGTAGATACATCTCAGAAAGGTCTGCGTGCTTGCAACAGAAAAAAAAATGAATACGTGTGGGGGCTGCCATTCAGAGACACCTGCCCAGGTTGTAGGAATAGGTTGACAGAAACCTCATGAAATTCAGCAAAACCAAATCCTGGCTCCTGCCCTGGGATGGATGGATGGATGGATGGATGGATGGATGGATGGATGGATGGATGGACGGACGGACGGATGGACTGAGCCACCAGGGGTCATGGAGCACTGGTGTGCCCCAGCAGCAAAGGCAGCTAGGAGCAGGACTGAGGTGGTATATAGACACAGGGAAATGGTTATCCCCTTTTTCTTGAGAATCATAAAACTGTGTCTCAAATACAGTGTCCAGTTTTGGGCTGCCTGATACCAGAAAGTCATGGATAAATCTGAGTGTATCAAGGGGATTGTCACCAAGGTAACTGGGAGATGGAGAATTTCTCCTGTGAGGGGTAGCTGAGGGAGTTGGACTTCCTCAGCTGGAGAAGAGACAGCTCCAGGAGGACCTAGCAGCAGCCTACCTGCATAGCTGAGAAAGTTACTGAGAAGATGGAGCCAGGGTCTTTCATAAGTGCATGGCAGGAGGATGAGTGGTCATAAAATGGAACGGGGAAGGTTTAGACTGGGTATAAGGAACCAATTTATCACTGTGAGGATTTTGGAGATATTTTGAAAATCTTATGGAGAGTGGTGTCTGCTTGTTAATTGGAGGGGAAATCTCCAGAGGACACAAAATGCCTCTCTTCACTTAGCTTCTGCTAACCAGGCTTACATAGGATGGCTGCTAACAGCACTGTCAGTCTCCTTTTGCTCAAGAGGCCATATTCTGCTCTTGAACTTAGGCAACTTTGCTCATATTTTTCTCCCAGAAGGACCTACCATACATGAAGCTAATCCTTCATGCAGTGCCTGTTTATCAATTACACCCATTTGTGTCCTGCCCAGTCCACCATTTCTGATCATTTCTTCGAGCAGCCATCTATTTGCTTACGGTCTACTACAACTGCACTTAGAGAGCTCTTACTTTCTCGTTCAGCTCTTAGCAGTGCTGTGAAACTCTTCAAAAGACTTATCTTTTGAGTCAGATTCACCACTGTGCTTCACTGGGCTTGTGACACTGGTGTCAGAATGAAGCCAGAATAAACCAACCAAACAGGAGTCATGTGTTCGTTTTTAACCCAGTACCCCAGTGGATTTGTTTCTTTCCTCTGTTTCTGTGTTTTATAGTGTGAAAAACACCTTCAGAGATGACTTTGGATATTTATGTAAACACAGCTTTATTTTGACTCTATGCTTTTCAAAGCATATACTTTACCTCCTTCAAAAGACATCAAGGCAAGAAAATAACCTGCATGCTCACTCAGGTCTCCACTGTTAGAAGCTGCAGAGTGGCTGTTCAGGCTGCCTCAGGAGAGCTAACCCAGCTCCTCTGGGGAACGCACAGTAACATACTCTTTTACTGTGTGATCCTATATGCCCAGGCAATGTGACAATTGGCATTTTCTGGAGCCTACAAAGGGACAGCAGAATAGGAGAAGAACTGCTTGTCTCTGGGGATTTGCTCCTTGAGTGAAGACTGGATGTTGGGCTTACTGTGTACTCTTTCCTTTAATATCGTCCGGGCCTGCAGGAGGAGAAGAGTGGTGGGACTGTACGTAGAGAGCAGGCTGAGAGTGGTGCTGGTGAAACTCATAGGGGAAGCTTCCTCTGAACATGAATAGAGGCTATTTACCAGGGAGATCTGTCACACTCACAGGAAGCCTGTACACACTTTTATTCCTCTTATGCCTACTACAAGGACATAAATAGCACTTAAGTGGTGCCTAGGTGTTGGACTGACCTTTGGTCTGAGTGAGTTTCATGCTCTGTAAACTCCCTCTCACCATCTCAGTGCACAGTGAGGATGGAGAGCTCAGGCACATTTGGTGACCCACTTTGTATCCCTTGCAGTTGCTAGACAGGGGAGCTCTGCTGTAACAGGAGGCTGGGTCTCCAGGACTGATGGTAATCTCTCATGAGGACACATGCAGCAAGGATTTTGGCCCTCTATTCCCATGCCTGGTAAAATTTGGTCAGTAACACCTCTATGGTTAGTCTGCCAAGTACTGGATATGGAAAGGCTATTTTCTTTAAATTTTGCTTGGAACTTGCCAGCCAGATTCCTGTAGGGTCTGGAGCACAGATACACAGAGACCTGATGGGGCAATCAGACCTGGCCTGATGGAAATGAATCCAAAGATAATAGTTCCCATATCCTTCCATGTCATTAGGCTCTTTGGATCCATCTCGTGGTTTCTCCACTTCGTGTCCCTGCTGCTCCTTACTATCTCATGGTGGGACTTACACTTGCAGAAGTGCTAGCAGTGGGATGAAACCAGAGCTGAACATGGGTCCATGGGTCTCTGAGCATCATCACCATAGAGTCACCACCAGGAAAAATGTTTCTGTTTTGGTAACAAAGATGGGAAAAGAATTGAACTTCATTTAGAAGACTCTCGGTCAATACTTTGTCCAGAGACTGTGGATCATTTGTGTGTCCTACCTGCCAGAAAATTAATAAACATTTGGGATACTCTTCCTAAATAAACACGTTGATCTGTTGGACAACTGCCTACGTGTGTTGGGAACCCATTGTCCTAAATTATCATCTCAGCCAAAGTGGGAGAACCTGTTAACTGTGCTCTTGGGCCAGAACTAGGACAGAGGCTGCAACTTAGAGTAGGAGTGCAGGAAGGCATATGTCCAAAACAGGGTTAATCAGTGGAGACAGAGCCATCATCTTGGTGGGGAGAAGCAGGAAGGTCTTTGGTGAAGTGCTTGCAGAGTAAACAAAGGGAGGGTTTGGCAGGAGGTGGAAGTACATCTGTGCACACAGTCCACTCCCACCGAGGGAGGGTGTCAGCAGCACCAGCTGGGAGATGCTGGAGTTGTGTACTGCTCAGACCATGTCTGCCAGGTGATCCTCATCCCCTCTGGCATAAGGCAGCCATTCAATGCCACCACCACCACTTTCAGAGTGGGACAAACCTGAGATCTCATTCATGTAGATCAGACTGTAGAAAACCTCTAAGGCCCACTGTACCTCCACCTGGTACCAGTACACCACCATACAGTGTGTGGTGGCTTCTGAACTTAATGAAATGTGTTATGTTCATCGATGCAAAATGTTTTCTGCTGCCCAGGAGCTCATCTGGTACTGCACTGGTCCCATCCCATGCTGCTCTGGTCTCATCTGTGACTGGTGCTATGCTGGTCCCATTGGTGCTGCACTGTTCTTGCTGAAGCCTGAAATGGAGCTGTCTCTGGCAGAGCAGGGATTAGAAAAGAAGAGCGTTTTCTGAAGCAACCCCTTAAAGGGGAATTTAGAACTAGGGATTTCATAGCCACAGTTGTAGCTGCACTATTAAAAATATGGCCAGCCTGACACCTCTGTGACCTACTGCTGTGTTTCCTCTGAGAAACATTATTCCTGTGCTTGCTCCCTTTTTCCCTCAGCATTTCTCCATAGGTTTTAAGGTAGTATTTAATTAGCATTTATTAATTACTTATTTACTATTTAAAGAATTCTCAGTGTTAAAGGAAGGAAATGAAAATGCTTAACTCTCTGGAGCTGTCTCCGGGACGGTCACGTGGGAGATCCTCTGCGCGTAACCACAGGCAGGAATGTTCTTGATACAGCAATTTGATTCTCAAGACTCACTTGTACCAGTGCATTTCAAGGAAGGGATGAGTCAACCCACTAAAGCTTATGCATCCTTGTCCTGTTGTGGACAGTCCACTGTAAGAAACCAGATGGTTCACAAAAGCCAATTGGTGACTCTCCTTTCTGCAGAGTTACAGGAAAACAAGTAGGGCAGCAGCCATGAAGCAAACCATTAGAGCTCACCTAAGAAATGCCCAAAACCTGTCTCTTGGCCTAATTTGGCTCAGAGATTTCCCAGGTGTGTGCAGCAGGGTACAATGCAGTCACCTATGCTTCACAGGCAACCTTGTGGCCCACATTGTTCTTCTTCAGGAGGAGCCAAGTGTGTTAGGTACTCAACTCCAAGCCAATATTAGTCCTGGGATTACTACATCCTACCGATCCCAGCTTTCTGCCAGGGACTGTATTTACACATCTGAACTGGTGGGACTTCATGTCTCCACATGGGAGATGAGAAGTGAGAACAAGGGTGGAACCAAAGCTTTGTTTCTCAGCTGATCCCCATGCTGGCACCATCTTTGTCCCGCTGCAGCAGGTGATTTCTGTGTGAGCATCCTCAGTGTAATTTGGTATCCCCTGACTGAAATCATCGATCCAGTTTTCAGCCTGGCACTAGGACAGAGTGGGTGCTTGCATGGAGCTCTTCTCTTACTTTTTTCTGTATCTGGAGCTTAACTTGTGTTATAAGTTGTTAGGTGTTTCCTTGGGTTGGTGTCTGCATGTTTTGCAACGTTCCTCAGAGCAGAAATAGCTGAAAGGTTGTGAAGAGCCAAGGGCATGGCCAGAGTGGCAGGGGACTGCAGGTAGCATGCTGAAAGGCAGGCTGTGTCTTTCAACCCAGTTGTTCCCTACAGCTGCCATGCAATATTTACATCTATCTAGCTTATTTCCAGCTGCTCAAGAAAACAAATTTTACTTCTGCTTTCCTGTAGGGTTACATCATTCAAAGTTTTCCTTTCCTGTAGTTTCCTGAACTGACCTGAACACTCCAGCCTTATCCTCTCACCCACCCCTTTCTGACTTCTTTACCCACCTTCTTTTCTCTTTCTTTGTATCTCTCCTTTGACTTTTATTTTCTTAAACCTGTCCAGGGCTATCTGCCTTTGAAATTATGTGGTGCTGCTCTGGTCTGGTCTGTGTCCAAGTGATAGATGCTTGACACTGATCTTGACACACTGATTAGCCAGAACAAGGTCTCATGAAGGTTAGAAGTGCACGTATCGACAAACTCTTTCACTCCTTTCTTTCTTGTCCTCTTTTATCTTCTCACTTTCTAAGACTGCAGAAATTCCCCATACAGCACTATGCAAGGCTATTCTCCCTGAAACTAGTATGTAATCTAAACCAGTACTGGAGTAATTACTACCATCTTTAGAGCTCAAAGGTGATGCCTTATGTGAGGTCATTTATTACAATCACTGTCCTGGCTGTTCCAGAGGAAATTCACCCCTGACTACCTCAGCGAAGTTGCTTTTGGCTTCTTTACACTGTGACTTTGTCTTGATTAGGAAAAATGTTCGTTTAGGTCAGTCTGGCTGACCCAATTAGCAAAGCCTGCTCAAAATGCAGTTAGCGTTTTTCCTAGAATAGATGCAAAACATAACGCCTTCAGCTGAGCAATCTGTGTCAGGAGTTCCCCTGCAACAGGAATGTCAGGGCTCCCTTGGGAGGAACCTGGCAGCTAAGGCTGGAGGAGTACTACAGCTTGGGCCTGACACTGTGTTACACAGGAGAGAACTGGATGCTACACTGATTGTGGACATTCCTACTGGATTGTCAGCATCCCTCCAGCAGGTGAGCTTTCTTAGACCAAACAATATTCCCCGTGCTGACTCCTGACCACAGTGTCGTGGGGTCACTGGCTCCTCCACTCGATGGCATGACATGTCCAGGGGGAGCATTGTAGCTCAAGAATGACCCATCTCTGCTGTTTGAGGCGCAGGGGATCTACCATGAGAACCTGCTCCTGGCTCTGCAATATTTGCAGCCCTCTCGCTACTGGGACGAGAGCTGTCCCCTCCAGAAGGAGAAAGAGGTAGAGGGAGACCAGGATGAAGAAGAGGACCCAGTTCCAGAGCCTCAACAGTTAATTGTTGCATGTCAGAGCAGCTTGATGTTAAATGAGTCTGCTAAATTCATGACAGTTGAAGGAAGGAGCCGGGCAGGTGCTTTTGGCTAAGCTCATTGCTGTCCCGGGGGAAGGGACTGCAAGCCAGGCAGCTCAGGGAGGAGGAAACCAGCTCTGACATTTGTAAAGACTGTTGATGGAAGGTTTCTTTCAAAGACTTTTTAGTCTCTGAATCTGAGAGTTCTTTGCCCAGGGACTGCTGGAAATGTGGCTCTTCTTTCCAAGCAAATGTGGCAGACTCTCAGAGTTGATGAGGTGCTGTTGAGCCACAAATACTGAATTGCCAACTGAATGATGTTGGGTTTGTTTTTGTTGTGTTTTTCCTGTCTTTATGGACAGTGGTGCAGTGAGGTTGTTGAGGAGGACTGTATTTTAGTCCCAGCTCTGCCAGTTTCTTAGTGTGTGATCCTCGGGGTGTCACTTGCAGTGATGCAGCTTTTGCTCACTGTAAAAAACTGCACATCCTTATTCTTACTGAAAAGGAGCAGCGTCGCCAATGGGTGAAGCAGATTAACAAAAACTAAGACTGGAGTGAGGTTTTGCTAGTAAATATCTGCCAGGAAAGGTCCATAGGAGCTATTACTTTGCTTCCCTGGGTGGACTCTTTTTGAATGACTTTGCAGCTATACATGATATTTGCCACATTTTCAGTTTGGCTGATCTATTCTCCACTGATATCCCAGCCATCCTTCACCCCTCCCCTGTTCCTTATCCCTGTGGACTCCACATGTCCCATTCTGACCTGGGATACTTCAAGCTAATCCAGAGTAATCTTTCTGTGTCAGTATGAATGACTGTGTTGGTCAGCATCAGGATTTAAACTAAAGTACTTTTGGCCCATGGTGTTGCTGGCCTGACCACTCTGGGCCTTACTGAAACCCAAACAATTTGTGCTTTACAAATCCAGTGAATAGTCTGTACTCATACCTCATCCTCCACTGTACAACCAGATCCTGGCTCAGGCAAAAAACCTAACTTCTCCCTCAGTTTGGTGCAACTTGCTGAGAGCACGCTGTTACATTTTTGCCCCAAACTGCTGCATGGTCAGTGCTGGGCTGAGTTCCCAGGCTCCCAAACTATGTCTCCGCTGGTCTGTGAATGAGAAGGAGGTAACAAGCTGAAAATACCAGAATGTCATGGCTTTATCAGTCCCTAGCAGGCCATTCAAGATCCATGTCAGTCCCTCCTGCTGCTCAGCACATGGTTTTGCACTTTCTCTTTCTTTGGAGGTGCCTTTTCTTCGCAGTAACTCTGTCTGGCCTGTTGTAAAGTTAGGATCCCCATCATCCATTGGGAAGAGTGATGCAGAGGTTGCTTTTCCATGCTCTGATGCTTCTCCTGCTCTTCAGGTTTTGTCAAATATAGTTGGCAGCAGTCCAGCAGCTGGATTAGCAGTAATTAATGAGCAAATAGCCTGCAGCCCTTTTTCAGACCTGGCAAAGCACATACCTTTCACTTTTTTATTACATGGTTTTGAGCCCTTTTTTATCATGCTGGGAGAGAGCTGAGTAGCAGCAGATGTTGCTCTGGTCAATGCTGGGGACTGAACAGAGGCTGCTGCTCTCCTTTCTTTGCTGTTATTTAGTACCAGGGTGGTAGGCAGAGGATGCTAGCTAGGACAGCAAAACTGTTTTCACCCTTCCCTTGTAGCTACAGCCACCGTGAGCAGTCAGTGGCATCTGTAAGCAGCTGGGGTGAGCTGCAGCAGAGCAGCAATGCTGATTTCTTAATTTTCCTGCATGCTTCAGGCTCCAGGGGAACAGCCCTTGCAACCTCCTCCTTTGTGACCTGGAGATGAAGTCCCAGGTGAGGTGAAGGCACACATTACTGTGTCAAGGCCAGCAGCTACACAGTGTGGTGAGGTCACCCAGCAGCCTTGATACCTACAAGTAAGTGCCAGAGACCCATGTCCAGACCAGTTGCCCATCCACTGGTCTCAGATGGCTTTCTGATATTTGATGAGATTGAATTACACAGTTTTCAGAGGATTTATTTACTTATTCTGGGAAGGAGAAGAGTGAAGGATGCCAGAAGGGATGGAGTATAGGGAAAGAAAGAGGGAAGGAAAACCAAACACAAGAGAGGTAGCTATGCAGTTAGCATTCCTGAGCCATCTGGACCTGTTGGCATGGCCCCATCTGGATGGGCTCACATGTTCATCCACAGCGTGATGTAATCTTCATTGTCCAGCATTTGATTTTTATCCTTGTGCTGGATGGCCTCATATCTAGTGCACGTCTGGAGAGGGCATTTTGATTTCCTGTTGCTATTTGTGGACTTTTCCTGGCCGATCCTCAAGAGCAGCTCAGGCGGTTTGCATTCCTCAAGCAGAAGCAACAATGCCACCCTGCCGGCGGGAGCGGAGGCCAGCTGCAGCCAGCCTGCCAGCCCGGGAGAGGCAGCCCTGCACAGGGAACCAGCTGTGGTTTGCACCGTGCTGCAGCTGGAGAGACAGAGAGTGACACCTCTGCCTGGTGCTTGGACCGTGGCCGCTGAGCTCTGGAGTCGGCTCAGCCTTCAACACCAGCACAGAGAGGGCTGGCAGGACCGCTGTCCTCAGATGCTCGTGGGCTTCCCTGCCCTTCTGGATCTTGCAGCAGAACAGGAGGAGGGAGAGTTTTACTCGACCCAGGACCTAGCCCTTCCTTTGGTAGATGTGAGTAAAAAGCAACTGATGATCTCAGTCCCTCTTCTTTACAAATGCCAGCACCAGAGAACACCAGGGCTCTCGGCTGCCCTGTGAAGCAGGTGTGCTTCCCAGTACAGAGGAAGGGAGGCTGGGAAGGACCTGGTCTGACATTGCCAAGTTCCCACTCTTGATAGTGGAAGGCCTGTCATCCCCTTCCCTCCGTCACTGAGTGCCATTTGCAGGAGGCAGTGCAGTCTAGTCAGAAGGATTCACTCAGGTTCCCACCGTGTCCTGTGGGAGACAGCCATGCCTCACCAAGATCAGCCATCTCTTTTTTCATTGTGAAAATGAAGAAATTAAGAAGATTTGTACGTCTGCCTCCATAAGAGCACACTGTTTGAAGGTCTTTGAGTCACAGGAGCCGCATAGAAGCCAAGCAGCCTTCTTCACTACATAAATTCAGTGTGTAGAGGGGCAAACAGTTGAGCCGTAGGTCCCTCCTGCTTTTAGAATCAGAGCAATTCCCATCCTCCTGCATGGCTGGGAAAGTCTGAGATGCTCAGAGGATGAAGATGGAATTTCTCTACCATGCACCACTGCTGCAAGCAAACCTCAAACCCAGCAATATGAGGGCCTGCTTCAGATTACACCATTCTCCTCTATGACTCAAGATGTGGGTAGCCGTGAGATGATACATTAGGCAACAGTTTGACCTGAGCATCCAGTACTCCCTCCCTCACAATGCCTCATCCTTCCCACATGCCTGCCTCCCTTAGCTTTGTTTCCTCCAGGGGCTTGGGAATGGGGAAATTGAGTGCAGTGACCCCCAGGGAGCAAAATTATTTTCAGCAGAGGATCCTGCTGCCTAGTTCAGAAGTTGTCCTGTTTGCACGCGAAGGGAGCAGGGCTTTGCTTTCATAATAACCCAGGGAGAGCCTGTCCACCAGGGATGGACTCCCTGGAACCACAGAGCTGAGCTTTTCCACCCAGCTCAGCTCTGCTGAGTGAGAGAGTAGCTCTGGAAAACGATGGCCTCTTTTAAAACCAATTGGCAAAACTCTTGCATCTCTCCTGGGAACGGGCCAGGGATTCTGAGTCACTGCTTGAGTGGTTGTGGCCAAGGTAGTCGTACCCAAGATATTAAGTGAGAGAGGAGAGATCCACCCAGGAGTGCCAGCAGAAAGAGAAATAGTCATGACCATAATTAATAACAATATAATGATGAAAAGATTCAGAAATGCACTGCCCACTCCAAAAATAAAGTTTGAGGACAACTCAAATGTTGTAAAGAAAAGAGAGGAAAGAGCCGAGAAAGACCGCCAAAGTCTGCATGTCAGCTGCAATGCAAGGAGTCCCGTCCAGCTGGCCTGGGTTCAAAGAGCTCCTATTGTCCAACAGCATTTCCAAGACACCATTCAAAACTTTCAGAAAATGAACCCAAGATGCAGGGTGAGATTTATCACACAATAAAGGCAAGCCAGATGTGTGCACCCTTTCGGAGAGAGACAAGAGGAAGGCGAAGGAGGAGCAAAGCAGGGGAGTATCAAGCAGCAGAGGCATGAGGGAAGGGTTGGCATGAGAAGGCCTGGTGCTGTGAGGATCCAGGCAGGAGCAGGGGACTGCGTCTGTGCTGGGACACATACTGGGCACTTGTGAAGGGTTTCTTGTATATCGAGAACACTATTTGGGAAAATTCACTTAGCATCAAGGCTGAGGGACAAAAAGGGAAGATCTCACTGATGCTTTTTTCCTTTTGTTGTGCATAAAACCATGATGGATACTAAGAGGTTGCTTCTTGTCCTGAATTGTATATCTGCAAAATAAGGCCCTGTCTGAAAGGATGTCCAGAAGCCAAACCACTGTAGATTTTATCTTGATTTTCTAAGGCTCACACGGTCTTCATTATCACTTTGTAGCACTGGCCACCATGGCAGGGCTGTAACTTCTTTTGCCACAGGAATCACTCACTTCTACCTGTGATTTGATTATGTTAAAATCTATTTAACATAATCAAATAATAATAAAATCAATTAATTACACAGATAATTTAATCTTTGAGTATGCTGCTAACATGGAGTTACATGACTACAACCTACCATCATTAGATAACTCCTCAAGTTCTCCCTGCCTGCAGAACAACTCGGCAGGGTGGCTATGCCATACCACACTCCACAGATTAAAAGGTGACTTGGATTTGTTCTCAGGAAAATCTCTGGTAGTAAGGACTTGTTCATCCAAGAGCAAAAAGCCTGAGAAAACATTTTGGAGGCTTAAGCTAGAAAGTCCCTCTTTGCAGTGACTCATTTGTTTGGTGACTGTTTCTCTCTTCTACAACAGTTGCTTGTTTTTTGGGTTGTTTGTTTTTTTTTTTTTTTGAAAGTGTTAGATTTATCTGGAGCCTTTAAACTGACCTCAGCTGCAGATGACAAATTTGAAGCAGGAGGCACTCAGCTCTGTAAGGAACCATATTTGATTACCAGAGTAGTTCCTCTAAGCCCTAAAACCCATGAGGCCATCCATCATCTCCCTTGTCCAGGGATGTCCAGAAAATGGATTCCCAAATCCACCAGCTTCTGCAGAGACCACTCCAACATTGGGGTGCAGATGTCTGCTTGATCTCAGACACAGGAGCTTTCACAGCAGAAGTTCAGGGCATAATAGGTTTCCTGGCTTCAAAGGAACATGGGATCTTTTCTTCTCAGAAGCTTCTGGCATTACTTGGTACATGATACCATGCATCTCCACATTTCAACTTCTTTTTACCAGTTACAGGGTCCTTGGCTGCTGGGTCTTGTGGAGAAGTCTGGCTTGAAGAAGGGATAACTGGAGAGCCAGGTGTTGGGAAAGGGTTTTTGTAGGCTTCCTTTTCTTCGTCAGCTGTGATTTTCATTCCATGGTTGAAGTGACTGCCTGATCTCTGACCAGTCAGATATCCATCCTTATCTTTGGAAATGCAGGGCTTTCACCCTTGGTTCACCAGCATCACATCTTCATTCTGCCCCAGGGTGGTGTTAATCCAGGCTACCCCAGTAGTGACGAATTGTCTGAGAGGTGTTACTGCTCTTTGCGGCCTAGGAAGGATTTTCCTGTTCCCCAGAGACTCTGGTTTTTGCAGCTCCACTGCTGAAGTGAAAATGATACCCTCAGCATTGGAGCTGAAGTTTAATTTCCTATCTGCTGCTTAGGGCACAGATTTTCCACTGAGATATTGGCAGAAGGTCAGAAATCTGCATTCCAAGTTGAATTGCTTTGAAAACTGTCCTGGTGCAGGACCCTGTTCAGTCTGCTGCTTGCAAAACCCAACTCTTGCCCAGCCTGGCCACTGAAGAGAGTCCCAGCTCTTGCTCTCTCAAGATTTTGCATGAAAATCCCTCACATCCTTGAGTCACAAATCAGCTGGCCCAGACTTAGTTGCTCTGTTAAGTGCCCTTTACAGAGGCCCAAGGAATGAAAGCCACCAGTAGTGTTTGGTATTAGATGCATGCCTCAGCTTCTGGGCTTGAACAGAGTACAGCTCTTCCTCTTTCAAGGCCTGCTTTTCTTTATGGGTCTCCAGGGACCTGCCAGGGGACAAAATGTGAATTATCCCTGATTTTGCTCTCTGAGCACTAAAGAGAAACAGTTTCAATGAGACAAATGAAAATGATTGTAAAGATAATTCAGAGCTTTCCTCCTTCTCTGGTTATCTCCCAAAGCAGATTTCCTCTATCTCCCAGTGTGCCTTTCTTGTTTCTTCCTTGCAAGATGCAGAAAAAAAGGCCCATAATGGCATGGGGCTAACAAGCTGTGTAAGAGCAGAGATCTGCCAACTCTGGCAGCTTCAACACCATATTGGGCAGGGCCAGAAGCTTCCAAAAGGGATGGAAGAAATGGTGGAGTGGCATTTATTCCAATTTATTTTGGTTATTGAACAAACGTTCCCATCCCACTCAGTGGTGACTGGCTTGAGCAGTTGCACTTCTTTAATTTATATTTAACTGTATTGAACATTCATGCTGCATTTCGTGTCTTTTGGTGATACTGTGACATGGTTTCACATCAGCATGGCAGTATAGTTCACAGAGTCACACAGAATAAACCAGTATTTTCTTTAATTTGCCCTGCAAATTAAAGAAAATGCACTGTGCATCCCTCACCATTAAGCAGAATTCTTCTCTAAACTGCCCAGGCAGACATGCCACGCACAAATAAATCCATGTAGGCTTTTCCAGGGTAGATTCACCTCTAGATTTGCAGGGCTGGGCTAGGGTTGCATCTCTCGGTTGTACAGACATGGCTATGGACACCCAGTTGTGTTCTGGCTGCTGTGCCTCTGTGGGGATTGAGGAGAGGTGGATGCGCTCTGCAAAGGTCACACCTGGGTGGAGGTGGATCAGGTTAACACAGCAGACAGGGCCTTCCCAAAAATGATGGATTATATTTTCACACATAAGGACATAAATTTCACATGAGCTCCCACCCCCAGATACTACAGCAGCTGAAAGCCCCATCGTGGTGTGGAGTTTGGGTGTCACTGGGAGCCTGCTGCAAACTCAGCTGAGGCTGCCATGTTCACACAAACGGGCAAAGCACCAATTCAGCCAAGACAGCAGAGATCTGGGGACAGAGATGACAACACAGCTTCTCTCTCTAAGGGCTACTGCTCGTGTGAAGTCTCTGCCTGGAGACTGACCTTGGCTTGGGAAAGAGCAAAGAAGAGGAAGAGACCCCTGCCAGCTTGCCCAGGGATACCTGCATTCCCATAGAGAACAGCTCCTACGCATCTCTGTTTGAACACAGCCCAGCTGCCACCACAATGGCTTAGAAATAAGGGCGGCTTTGTTTTGTAGCAAGCAGGTGTCTTCAGTTCTCCAAGCTCAAGAAAAGCCTAGAAGGACAAGCTTTTTATTTACCTTTCACAGACTCCTAGAAATTTACCCCAAATCTTCTGCCAAATCAGGGTTAAGAGCAGCTGATCCAAATATTTCATCCTGAGAGGATTGCGTCCAGCTCTGCGTATGGTTTAAGTCCTGCTCTAATTGTTTTTTTTTTATCAGAGTCAGCTGCAAGGCAGTTGTAAGCCAAAGGAAATTTGGGACATTCATTGCATATGTAGCATACACACAGCAAAAGCATGTTGAAAAGCAGAGGCATTCCTTTTTATCCTCCAGAGTGCCACTGCTTGGAGGAGAGGTGCTCCTATCTCTGCAGATTCAGCTAGTCTCATGCCATAGGCAATTCATGTACTGTCGCTCCTTTCCACCCCAGGCCAGTGGAGCCCGTTTTGCCCGAGGGGAGGCTGCTGTTTCCCCCTCCTCCCTAGCACATGCATATCTGCTCTGAACCTGGCAGCCACAGGTGGTGGGAGGGCACACAAATGGCCACACCGCTGTGGCCACGCTGCAATGCCACTTGTCTTGTGAATCACCTCGGCCTGGGTTCTGTGCTGTTCCACAGTCGTTCCCCTTGCAGGGCACTTCCAATCTCTCCCACATCACCACTGCCCGCGGTGCTGTGTGCCGGCTGCTAATCCCATTTATGCTGAACACACTAGTGCCAAGTGTGGAGACACCAGTGTCCATGACTTTAGCAGCACTCAAAATCCTGCATTGGGGCCGCTGGGAAACCCAGTCACAGGCTAGCAGATTTCAACTTTCCACATACCTTTTACTCTCTTTTTTATTCTTTCAGGGGCAGAAGCATTTAAGTTAAAGACTTAACTCGCCCTCTCCCCCTCCGCCTGGTGTCTCCCAAGATTCTCCCCAATGAACTGCAGGCTTGTGGACTCTGAGCTGGATATTACACGGCTGCAGTCTCGGCCACGGAATGTCCACGCGGTCTGTGTTGCGCACATGCTTTTTAACAACATCACCCACTCCGTCAGCTGATGGCTTTGTCCCCCCTGCCGGGGTTGCAGGGCAGGACGGGGGGAAACCACGGAGCCTTGCTGCCTGCCAGGGAGGTTGCGGCAAGCCGCGGGAGGCGCGTGCGCCGAGGGGCCGTGGCGCTGTCCCCGGGGCGCTGCCCTTCACGGCAGCCCGGCACGAGCGGGACCGGCCCGCGCCGCTCCGTCCTAACCCTGCACTCCTCCCGCGCGCCGCGCCGTCGCCCTCCCCGGGCTGTGCGTTGAGCCGCCGACCGTCCCTCCTAGGTCCTGTGGCGCCTAGTGCTGGAAATTGTAAATCCAGGCCCTTGGCACGGATGCGCGGTGGAAGGAGGTTTCCACAGCGAGTTGTGCCTCAGCCTTGCAGGGGCAAGAATAGGCTCAGGGGAGAGCTTATCACTCTGTATAAGTACCTGAAAGGAGATTGTAGGCAGGTGGGGGTCAGCCTCTTCTCCAAGGCAACTAGAGACGGGACGAGAGGGCGTAGTCTTAAGCTGCAGGTTTAGGTTGAACATTAGCAATAATTTATTCAGAAAAAGGGTGATTAGACATTGTAATGGACTGCCCAGAGAGGTGGTGGAGTCACCATCCCTGGAGGTGTTTAAGGAAAGACTGGCTGTGGCATTTAGTGCCACGTTCCAGTTGATGCAGTGTTCAGTCATAGCTTAGACTCGATGATCTCAGAGGTCTTTTCTCACCTAAGTGATTCTGTGATTCTACAGTTCTACAGAGAGCAAATTCTGGGCCTAGTTCCAGATCAGGTTCAGTCAAACTCTGCCACCCCGGGGTGTCTGGAGTGTTTGGTCCACCATACCCCCAAGGCTGTGATGCTGAAAGTAATCACAGGTGCCTTGGGCATTGATTCAGTGCCTGGGAAAGACAGGGGCGCTGCTGCTCAGGATGCTGTCCTGCTACTGGAGAGGAATGACAGTGGCATTCACAGGCAGTTTGGCCTTTGGTGCTTTGGCTGTGCCATGCAGAGAAGCAGCAACAGCACGGGTAGCAGGTCAGTGGCAAGCTGTCCAGGCACACCAGGGGCCTGGGCAGACCAGGCATGGGGCAGCAAGGACCTGTGATATGTGAGGTACAAGAGCAATACGGGTTCAGGAAGGAGGAGCACCAGAGGGGTGGCAGCCAAGGGGTGGTTGGATGACCACTTGTGCCCCTTGGGGTGCACATACACTGGCTGGCTGTGTGGAGAAGTGTGCACAGCATCTGTCCATCCTGCCTGAATCTTGTTAACACAGTTGAGAACTTCACTTTCATAAGGTCTAAAATTCTCTGCATTTTAAAGAGAGCAGAAGGACTGTCTGGAGTGTATGGGCTCTTCTTTCCTGGAATGTAAAGAAAACCTCGGCTGTGCAGCTGGAGTGCAGGGGGCTTCATTCCTTAGTGAAAGCAGAGAAGGGAAATGCAGATGTCACAGCTGGGACAGGAGATTTATCTTGGCAAGCAAAGAGGAAAAAATTTTCAAAAAGAAAAGAGAAAACTCAGAAGAATCCCCTCCCCATCTTCACTGCCTGCCAGCACGAGCAGAACCTCCAACCTGCAAAGGCCTTTCGTCTCCTGGGCCTGGGCTGCCACCCAGCTGGATTAGCCCCTCACTGCTTTCTGTTTGGAGCAAGACCATTGTGGTGGGACGAGAGAAGCTGAGAACCAGGCTGATCCTGAAGGGAGACTGTGTCCAAACAACTCAGCTGGAGGTGGGAAGGGGAAAGTCACAGTCAAAGAATTGGAAGCATGAAAGGGAAAAGGAGGGACAGATGCAGCCAGGATGAGTACAGAGAAGTGGATCCAGGGGGAGGAAGTCATCACCTCCTCAGCCATGCATGGTGCCACTGGGCTACAAGAGGGCTACCTTAAGGCATCCCATGTGCACCTGGGCTGGGGAGAAGGCTCAGTGCCTCAGTCTCTGCTTGGGGCCTCCAGAGTTCTAACACTAGCTCTGGGTGGGGGTATATGTAGAGCTTGCATTTGGATATCTGGATGCCTTACATTAGCTCCCAAGATAACTGTTGTACAACAGGAAAGGGTGTTTGAATGAGAAGTGCACGCACGCACATACAGTGTGCTATTTAGACAACCCTAAGCATGAGGTCAGGATGAAAACATGTGGTGAAAATATGTTTGGACGAGTCGGTGCCTCTGTCAATCACCAGGAGTGGGAGGGAGCAGAAGCCAGGAGCTGACAGATTCTCACTCTCTCGCCATGGCTGAGGTGGCCTCAGCCTAAGCAGATTCTACTGTGGCACCAGAACAGGTTAAGGCTCTCTGTAGGGCCTAGAGGTGCAATGGTTGTTGCCTCCCCATACATGTGCCCACTGGCTCATCCTCTCTGGGCGCTGTCTCCTCATCCTCCTAGAATTTGAGGGGGACGGGCAGCCAGAAATCAGCCTTGGATCAGGAAATCCAGCACATCCTCGCCATTGCGTTTCTGTCCCTTGGCTGCCCCCTCCCTGACCGCTCACTGGTAATACAGCTTTGGAAACACATCTCGTGCTATTTCTTGGCTTTGGAGAATAGTTAGAAAGAGAAGGAAGGAGGGTGTGAAAGGGAGGGGAAGATAACAGGAGCGAATAATGTGAAATGAGACTGTGCTGTGAGCTTTGTATCCCATCTGGAAACTGTTTTCCCTCAGTACACTGCACACCCACTCCCTCCAGGCCAGGATGGTAAGGGTCAAGTTTCCCAGTTGACTGGTCCCCCTTGCTAAAGCCAGGCCCATCTGCGTGAAAGCTACTTGAAATATCTTAAAGGAGAATCTCAACAGAGTTGCAGAGTCCTTCATTGTCACAATTAGAAACTCTTGACCAATCCTCTGAGGAACAGGAGTTGGCTGATCTCAGCCTGCTTGGAAGGCACTCTCAAGGAGTTTTGGACTTGAAGAGGCTGTGAGAGGATGAAGCTGCTGTACTTGTGTATCTCTGTCCATCCCACCTTCGTTCACATCCAAGTTCCATGGACTCTTTCTTGGACCTTTCCTGGTCTGCTGAGACCTTTGTTGCCATTGTGTCGGCAAAAGTCTCCCCAAAGCCCAGCACAGTCATGTCATTTCGTGGCAGCACATGAAGACCTCTAGCTGTGCTGGCCTCAGCCTGGATGGGAACGGAGGGCTAGTGACCACCCAGCACCTTTTTTGGCACGTTACATTCCAGCAAGGATAAAGCTGCTGTCCATTTAGTCAGGTGATAAACCTGCTTCTCTTTATTGCTCAGAAACTTGGAGCACTGACCCTGCCATGCACTGCTGTGATCTACACAGCCCTTAGTCACCATATCCTAGGACATGCAGTTCCCTGAAGCCTCTCTTACACATGCAAAGGAAGAGTACGGCTGAATCTTATCTCTGAGTTTTGCCAGATAAGTGCGGCTCCCAAAATTAGGCTGGGTGGGACAAAATTTGCATATTCTGGGTTAGCAGAACTAATTAGTAGTGGCTTTGATGGCATCTAGCCAAAATAAACTCCTGGTTGCTCCTCACTGTGTCCACCACAGTCGGGTCTTGACAAGAGGACACTCTTTCTTCTTACCATGTGGTTGCATGCACAGCTGTCTTATACTAATTAGAAATCTAAAATTAACAATACCTGTTGGCTTCAGGAAAGAACAGAGCCAACCCAAGAGACCCAGCAGTCTTCCTGGGATGTGGTGACAGCTTCCTGCTGGTCTCATGGTTTCCATTGTGGGTATAGCCAGCTACAAAGCCGTGTTATTATTTTTGTTTGCTTTACCATTCCTTCTGCTGCTTTCCTCTGCCTCTTGCCACCTTCTTTGAGTAAAATAACAATCTCCAGCTTTGTGTCAGCTCTAGGTGCTCTCCTTCCTTGAGGGTGTTGGATCCTTGGTGCCCCCTTTGATAATAACCATAGTTATTGCCAGTCTCATAGGCTAGTTCCCTTCTCTCCACGGTCTGTGTTTGAAGATGTTGGACTGGTATATGTGTGAGTGGTGAGAGCTGAAATGGGCTGCTTTGATGAGAAGGCTTTGCCAGTATTTAGTTTTCCTGGAGGATAAGACCCAGAAGCCCAGAGAGGGGTAGATGCCCCAGCATTTCTTGATTCCCAGGGAGGGGTGCAAGTTTCATTCTCTGCTCATCACCCATGTTTTTCCTGTACTGTGCAGTAGGTGTCTGTCTCTTGGGACAGATACTCCTTGGGGACCTGAACTCCTGCACCTCTGGGAGAACAGTGTTGCCTTCATCCTCATTTCCAAACAGTGAGGTCTTCCAGCAGCAAGTGTGCTGTGCAGTGTCTAAAAGAACCAGAAACCTGAAATTACTCCTGCCAATGCTGGTGCCTGTGTTGAGGCTCTGATACTCAGTCCCTTGCACTCGTTACTCATCCCTCACCCCTCAGCAGCTGCTGGGGTGATTTTTTTAGTTTTGGAGTAAAGCCAGAGGTGCATCTCCGCCTCTTCCCTCTAGGTAGGTTTGTTCAACAATGGAGAGATTGTTGACTGACCAAGGGATCGTTGTTCTAAATGTGGGTGGGATGCTGCGAAAAGATAATCTGTGTAACTACTGCATGAATGCATTTTCTTGACTCTCTTCAATCTTACCTCTGCCTTTGTTAATGCACAGTTGTGAAAGAAATTGGAAGCACATGGCAGCATCAGAGACAGCTCTCCCCACAGCTGTCCATCCAGCTCTGCTTCTGTTCCATGGCTACACAGTGGTTCTAGTTTTGATGGTCACAACACTAAATATGATTTGAGTCCAGCTCTGCTGTGTCGTGGTGCATTGGCAGCCAGCACTCTGAATCCCTTCACTTTTCTGTGGTTCTCGCCCTTACCGTAAGGCTATCGTGTTCACATCCTGTGTTTGCTTGTGTTGTTTAGAGAACACAAGACAAAGAACAGCTGTTACATGAGCAGGCACTCTCTGGGGTTAATGCTCAGGACTCCAAACTCTTTATCCTTCTGTGCTGCAGGATAGGACAAAACCTGGTTTTCCAGTGTTTTTTAGATAACTATCTAACCCAGTTCCATCTGCTGACTCAGCTCCCTCTGAAGTTACACTCCCCACAGATGGTAGGTGTTTTCTGTTACTTGATTCAAGTGCAAAAATGCTCCTAGGCAACTTGGAAATGGCCGGGTAGATTTTACCAAGCTACCCCACCAACTCTGCTTCTGCTGTGGGAACAAGTGGAGAAAACTTTAGCCCAGACATCGCTGGGAGGGCCTCAACACTAGGATTCAGCATGAGTGTGCTTTCTCCACCCTACTTGCACCATGCATTGTCTGGTCTCTATGGAAGCCTTGGATGGTTGTGTGTTGGGCTGTCACTCCAGGCAGTTGGAGGATAAGTGGGGAGGAAGGGAATGGAGAGAAATCTCGTGTCAGGCAGAATGCAGGTCGCAGGGACTCCACCCCCACTTCCAGCATGCTCTGTGAGCATCTGAGGTTTTAAATTGAGCAGCTGAAGGATGGTGTTGGAGGGTGAAAGGCACTAACATGTTGGAGATTGCTGCTGCTCACCATCTCCCCCACTTGGTGGGAAGTGTGGGTCTGTTCATCTGGAGCCTACTTCACTCCCCAGCCTCACCCCAAAGCTCTGACAGCCAGTGGAATGTTGACAGAGTGGTACTGTGCTCAGGTAAAACAAATACACCTTCCAGTAGGAGCAGGAACCTACAGGCTCCAGCATCCGGGGTCCTCTGGCCACCTCCTGCCTCAGTCCTAGCACTGGGAAAAGAAAGGACTGCACACACCCCATGCTTCTCTAGAGGCCAGGCTCTCTCCTGAGCTGAGCTCTCACACTGGAATTCACTGGCATTCGTCTCCATTCTAGGACCAATGTGCTCTCTCCCACTCTCATTCATACCCTGTTGCTCTTGGTATTTCAGTATACTGCTTTCAATGCCTTTCTGCCCACCAAGATGCTTTTCCAGGCAGGGGGTGGGGGGACGGACCCAGTCTGACTCTGCTGAGCTCTCTCCAGTTCATTTAAGTTACACAGTTCTGTCTGTGTAATATAGTCACTTGAATCTATCTGTCTTTTCTTTCCTCTCCCTGAGCCAGAAGCCTCAATCTGCCAACAAATGGGATAATTTTTCAGCTGGTGTTTGGCAGCCATCATTTTTCTCCCTGCCCAACCAATGCTTTGTTGTAGCAAATGGAAAAGTTAGTGATTTGACTTCTGAATAGGAGGATATGCCTCAAAGGAAGCAGGTTCCCTGTAGCATCAGGAGCTCAGCTCTGCAGCAGCGCTGGCCAGATTTACTGACTGTTACTGGAATGATTAGTGGAATGATTGTTTGTTGTTAACAGCCCATCTGTAGTGTTTAAACTTCACCGGGCAGCTGAATTTCACAGGCATTATCTGGCTGAAGTACAGCCTCATATGGTCCACAGAGGGGCTGTTAAATCCCAGAGGAAATGAAATACAACAGGGGGCCTTCCTGTTATGTTGATTCAACTGATCTTTTTTCTCTGATCGAAATCAGCAGCTGGGTTGATGTTCTCTGGGGCATCAATGTGCCTATTGCTGCTGGCAGAGAACATGAAAAAGTGTCTGTCACCAAGAACATGGTGCTGAAGAGCATGACTTTCTGCCACAGTTACATTTTATCATCACAGGAATTTCTTTCCTTGTACTCTATTCATTTTGTTCTCACAGTGAGGTGATGTTTGGAAAACACAGATAGATACTCACAAAGGAAGGTAATGTAAAAAAGATAATGTAGAAAAGTTTCATGAGTGTTTGTGGCATAGATAAACATGCAGTGATGTACAGCACCGCATTCCTTTCTATCTTAATTCAAGGTGTTTTTGTCAAACCGATGCAGACAAGGAACAGGAACTGCTTTTTTCAATGCAAAGAGGGCTGATGCTGAGGTTTGATTCTCAGTGCAAAGGAAGGCTCTCAGATCCCTCTTGGAGTTGACACTAATGCTCTTTCTCTCTTTGTCTTTCCTCAGCATTTCTCAGAGAACCTGGATCACTTCTCTGACAACATGGAGGATTTCTCCAACGACCTCTTCAGCAGTTTCTTCGATGACCCAGTACTGGCTGAGAAGAACCCTCTGCTGGACATGGACCTGGATCCACCCACTCCAGGCATCCAGGCAGAGCACAGCTATTCCCTCAGCGGAGACTCTGCTCCCCAGAGCCCCCTCGTGCCTGTCAAGACTGAAGATAATGCTAACGGTGAGCATGAGATGTGCACACTGCACAGCTGTGGGCACATCTGTTAGCAGAGGCTCTGGCTGGCTTCTATATATAAGGACAAACTGGCTCTTCCTTGGACATGCGCATGGCTAATCCAGAGAAGAATTTGATTTGCCGTTGTCAAATACAGCCCACATTTTTCCTTTCCATTTGTGCTCTGATAGTCACATTACTCCTTTGCTGGGCTTACTGTTATTTACGAAGATCATAATTGGCTGTGGCTCACTGTGCTGCCAGCTTCTGGCAAGCAATAGGCAATGTCTTTTTAGGACCCTGCAAACTTGGGTGTGGATGCCCTAGATCCAGCTCCGTTTTGGCATCAGGCAGCAGGGTTTTGGCTTGCACATAGGAAGCATGAGTCTCTGGCTGCAACCAGTGCTGGTACATGTGGAAAGCTAAGTGCCTTCTTTACCAGCAGATCTTTTATTAGGAGACAGAGAGGAACAGTCATTTCAAAATTTATTTTTAAAACAATTCATTTCAGGATAATTTATGATGGCTGGGTATTTTTAGAGCTGTCCTTGCAGAGAGTCCTGTAATTTGTGGGATTGTGTGGGTGTCCCAACAGCTGATGGACACCAAGCTGCCTGAAAAAGCAGTGGCACAGGCTCAGTATACACAGAAGAAAGCTATTCCTTTGAGCAACAGTGAGACCTGGGACAGAGGCTTCCCTCTCATGACTAGGAATGATCCCAGCTTTCTGGTACAAACACCAAGGCAGAAGGAGAGAAGGCTGGCCTCTGCTGCCTCTTTGGTCCTTGAAAAGGCACAACCATCTGCCATGTTCCTTAGGGGCATCTCAGAGACGTGCTGAAAGAGAGGCTTATGGCAGGCCAAGCAGCTCTTAGTACCAAAAAAGCTTTCAATTTGCATTTCTTTTTCCTTAGTGTTAACCCCAGTACAGTCTTGGAGGGGGTGACTAACAAAAAAAAAACCCAAACCAGCATGAACAAGTAAACACAACTCTGTTTTGCCCCTGAAAATGAATAGGAGGAGATAAAACTTGAGAATGAGAGAAGCAAAAAGGATGCATTTGTAGAAAGCAGTGAAATGAAGACTGCCTGCATGAAGCTATCTCAAGGACTCCTCTCTGAGATACTTAGCACCACTTCTTCTCTCCGCTGTGTCTGCAAATGCCCTTCCTTCAGCTGTCATGTCTCAAAGGCAAGACCATGACTCTCTTGAATGGAGTGTGACACTGATCCTTGGGAAGAGGCCAGCACAGGGTGTGCAGTGCATAACCCAGGAGAGTTTGAGATGGGCCTGGCACTTGCACTCTGAGAGTGCAGATGAATTTCATAGGGGAGTAAGGCCTAGCATTAAGATAGGAGGTACAGGAGTATCCATGCACCCAGTCCTGCAGCTAGATAATTCAGCTCATCTTTCCAGGGCTTTCTTGGCTCATAATTGCATGTGAGTCATATTCTAGTGAAACCCTGAGTCAGGTCCAGTATTTGCAACACTGTGCAGTCCTTTTGGCACAGCTCCATCCAGTCTCAGTCCTTTTAGACATTCGGTTCAAATTAATTACCCAGAAATGGTTTTTCTTTAACATTAAGCAAGCTCTGCTCAGTCTGCAGAGCTCCTCAGGAATGCCCCTGCTCTGTCTAGGCTTGGAGCTGGCTGAGGCTTGCTTTTTATCAGCTTTCTCCCAGCCTTTCTGCAGATCTCCAAAACTCTTCCAAATCCTGCCCCTTCCCACATGGTTCCCACTAACACAGGTCAGCTGGGGCAAGCCACTGGGTGCATTGTGACCCTGCTTATCAGTGGAGTCTGCTTTCCAGATGGCTTGTGCATACGGACTGGCCACTTCATTTCTCAGTACCAGCCCTCAGTTTTGCAGGGTGTGATTTGATGCCAGGAGCAGGGGGAGCCAGGGTTGTGCAGAACAGCAGGCACTGGACCAGCCTCGGGTTAGTGCCTGCCCTCCTGTACAGGTGCTGCTTTCTCACTGCTCTTTTTGCCTCACTTCCTCAACCCTGGGCAGCTACAGATACCTCTCAGCCGTTTTTCTTCCCAATAGGTACAGAGTATCTAGAGCAGAGGATGAGTGTCTTGGCATGCCTCATCCACCAACATACAGTGAAATCTGCAGTGTTACAGTGTTACCTCTGAAACATCCTCTCAGGCAGCAGAACCTAGACATGTCCGCACGAGATGCCTACTCCTCAGTCCCTCGCTGACCCTCTGATGGCTTTTTTGTTTCTGATTCTGTAACCCAATCACTCCCCAGATAAATCTCTGAGGGTGGGAAAAAGAGCAGGGTCAGAATGTAGACAGGAAATGGGAGGACTGCACATACTTATTTGGGTGTCTGCTCCTTGGCCTGTCTGGACCAACAGCACTGGGGGCTGCTCTCTCACTGAGTCAAGTCTGATCCGGGAGAGCCCTTGGTGGTCTGCTCTCCCTTATCTGATAACTTGCTTCAGCAGCAGCCCTCACAGACAGAGGATACCCCCCACATCTGAGAAAAAGAGACATGCAGATCTTTGCAACAGAAAGGATGAGGAGGAAAAGGCTTCAAATCACAGGAAGGAACTTCAGAGTAGTCAGCAGGCAAAATGGTGGGCATAGCAAAACCATAGAAGAGTTTAAATGGGGGAAGCTGTGAACTCTTCATCACTTTTCAAAGGGATCGGTTCAAGTGAATCATCTATCAGGACTGACACAGGTTTAGTTGAACTTGCCTAGAGCAGTGGGATAGACTGAAAGATCTGTCAAGGTCCCTCAGTTCTGTGAAAGGCAGAAGTCAGTCCAAATTTTCTAGACACAAACACTTGTGGCTGTGTGACACCTTGCCTTCTTCCATCAGAAAGGGTTTGTCTGCATACCAGGGGTAACCAGGGCTTCACTACTAGCTGTGGGTTCAGTGTCCTTAGCAGGACAGGGAAAACAACCCAATCTGTGTCTGCTCAGCAGCCTCTGCGTTGTCTCAGCTGTGCAGTGCACCCTGCCTGAGAAGCTGCCTGATGACATTGGCCCTGCTGCATTGTGGGAATCTCTAGAAAGCAATCCAGCAGCACTGAGAGCAGCACATGCAGCTGAGACACACACGCAGCAGCCGCAGGAGCTGTGGCTGTGCTTGAAGATGTCCAGTCACTGAGGCAGCTGGAAGGAGTGAACATCTGCTAGAGAGACCTGTCTAGGCAGAAAATAAGAGGTGCTAGACCAAAGACGGGAAGACAACATATTCCACTGGCAAGGGCAACACTGTGTTATCGTATATAATTCTTGTCTGGGCTTTAACACCGCTCTGTCCAAGCAAAGGCCAGAGGCAGGATTCTGCCCTGGCCTCTCCTGAAGGCAACAGAGGCTGAGTAGGGCAAAGACAATGTGAACGTACTTTTAAGTTAGATCAGATGGCAGCTCCCACATGAACAGCTGCTTGTTTGTACTCTTCTTTGTGCAGGCTTTTCTGGAGCAGAGAAAGACCTTTCTCCCCCTCTCCTCTTGCCAGGACATCTTCTGGACTGAGGCCTGCACTGCAGAACTGCTCTAGGCAGCAGACAGCTAGGCAACATCCCTGGGCCTGACAGAGTGCTGCGCACAGAGAGCAGTGCAGAGGGGTCAGTGTGAGTCAGACTGTGGCCTTGTGGAGGCAACCAGAGCTCTCTCTGGTGACATGTTTAGCAATAATCTGTCCTATGTCAAGCCAAATGTATTTTTGCTTGTCATATAAAAAGGGAGAGGGAAGGGATGAGGATTAGGAAGGAGGGTACAGGCTGCAGGCCTGCTAGGAGTAGCCTTTTGGCAGGCTGAAGTGTTTGAAGAGCAAAGACAGAAACTTTAGAGCAGAGCCCAGGCAGCTCTCCTGCCTAGCAGTCCTTTTTCCCATCTGATCTGCAGTTTGTCTGGGATCTCTACTTCCAGTGGCAAGCCATGCTCACACCACAGATGTGCATGGGACAGAGCAGGCAGGAGGCAAGGGGAGCATGCCTCCATGGCTCCATTCAGTTCTCTTCAGACACTCCCTTTCCCTCACTGCTGCTTCTTGTCCCTGCCAGCAATGGCAGCAGGGCACGGCTGTGGACAGCAGTGCCCCGAGCAGCCCAGGGTGGAGGAGAGGGTTTCAGAGGAGCAGTTGTGGAAGCAGCCTCACAAGCAAGTGCTGCAGTGGGCTTCCTTCCACAGAAATGGACCTTCCTGCTCTTCTGTCATGCAGCAAAGCCCTGGTGCTTGGCACAACATCGTGGGGAGGCCAAAGCAGCACTGTCAGCCTTTCACTGTCATCATGCTTGCTTTCTCACCAGCTCTCCAGCACAGAGATGGTGCTATTCTTGGTGACACACCTGGCAGCTCTGGGATGCTGGCCATGCCGCCTAAGGAGCAACAGCCCAGCATCCTCCTCTAACTGAGCCCAAAATATAAATAAGCTAGACATTGCTGGGGGAAGAAACCCTGCAGCTGTCCTCCAGAGCTTGGGCTGCACAGTCAGAGCACAGCAGAGACACAATTCCTCTAGCTCTGTCCTGTCTGCTCCCCACACACTGGGGGTTCATTCCGTTTTGTACTCTGTGTTGTGGGCCTGCACATGCTTGTGTGGTGACAGTGCTAAACTTGGAAAGGCAGCCTTCTCAGTTGTGGGAAGCTGTCTGCATGGCTTTTTTTTTCTTGCCCTGTTCTTGCTAGAGTTTGACTCTCATGTTGTGCATGTTTCAGAGCTGGAGAATGGAGTGTGGTCACTGGGGCCCAAGCTCTGCTCCATCATGGTGAAACAGGAACAGAACCTGGCTCTAGACCTGCCTGAGTCCCAGCTAGCTGCCAGCTCCATACCAGTGCTGAACCTCAACCCTCTACAGAGACTGCCAGTCCCCGAGGAGGTGAGCCCATCTAAGATCCATCGGGAGCCTGGGCTCTCACACAGCAGCATCCCTGGTGATGCAGACCCAGCCATGTGACTGCAGGGTCCTGCAAGGTGATTTAGCTGCTGGACAAACAGGAGGTGATACAAAGCCCAGATACTGCATTAGTTGTCATTCTCCTCTTGAAATGGCAGCACAGGAGGCTTTACAATCTTGGTTAAATATAAGCATATTTCCTTGGCACAAAAGCCAAAAGCTTTATGCTTGCACCTACTGGAGATCTGTCTCCTCCAATATGCCAGTATTTCTGTAGCCACTCTTGGCTTATTTTCATTTTTCAGAGAACAGTGTCAATTAATGTGATGGCAGTGACCCCACTATTCCTGCATATAGACCCCTGCTCTGACATTGTCTTTTTCATGGCTTTGGACTTGTCACATGGCCTCTCACTCTTTGTAGCTGCTCACTAGAAATGTTGGTCCCACTCCAGGTCCTGCTTGCATTCTCCTATGAAGCAGCAGGATTTATTATTTCTGTGTAACAAGGGGCCAACTCTTTTGGTCATATCTAGGTTCTTAAGAAGTCTGTTTGTCTGAAGGAGGTTCACTTATGCCACTGGTATGTGGGTGTAAGTTGAGGGCTCAGTTCAGCTGGCCTTGAGTCCAGCTGTGTTGGATGAGAAGGTCTGACCAGTCTCACACAGACCTTGCCTATCTTGTAGCAGCTCAGTAGATAACAGTAGAGCATCTCTGGGGTTCATTTCCTTTTTTCACTCGCGCTGAGCATCTTCCCATTTAAACAACCATCCAAAACAAATGGGTTCTTCCAGCCAAAACTGTGCACAAACTTCCTCTATTATTTACACAGCTTGAACTTGCTGTGCCCTCAAATCTCTGCTGTGTGTGCTCAGCAGCCATACCATGGTGCTCTCTCAGCTGTGTTTACAGTCTGGAGGAGTTTGCAATGTGTCTGTTTAGTGTAAAAACTCCACCCAGTGGTGGGCTGGGGGCTGGCAAGCCAGGAGGCTGAGGGGCAGCATAACGCAGATGGGAGTAAATCTACTCTTTATTCAGCTCTCAGTCCTCTCTGATTGGAAACAGTTGCCCAATGGTCCTGGTGAAAATCATGTGAACAGGACGGGGGGGGGTTGTTCTGTTTCTGTACAACCTCTATACTCCCCTTTATAATGAAGGCAGATCAAAGAGGGTCTTCCCATGGTAATGCAGGGGTTGGTTTAAATTACACTGTCTGGGTCTATCAAAGGAAGAATTGCCAAGAATGAAAGTCATCTCCCTTTTGGAGGTACCCAGCTCAGTGCATTGCTTGGCAGCACATCCATCTGCCACTGCCACTTCCTCTGCAAATGTGTTTGCACTCTGTGTGCCCAGCAACTGAGACTTCAGGGGCTTTATGTTTGAACTCTTGGTTTCCTTTATGTGTGGTGAGAGGCTCCTTTGGGGCAGAGCTGTGAGATGGGGCAGGACAGGCAGCAGGGAAGCAGTGGCTATGAACAGAACTGGTGGGATCCTTCTGGGCAGGGAAGGTGGCAGTGGCCAAGAGCTCTTTCTGTTTCTCTTCCACAGATTCCTGTAGAAATGACTCCAGCACCTGTGATCAAAGCTGAACCCAAAGAGGTGAACCAGTTTCTAAATGTACCTACAGGTAAGAAGATAGAATCTCCTGGTCAACTATATTACTCAGATATGGATTGTTATTATACAAGGAGGAAAGACAACACCTGAGAGCAGAGCTGTGCCTGTAAGGTAGCACTGGGGCACAGAGCAATAGAGGAGTGGGCACTGCACTGTTCCAACTCAGATCAGCGTCTGCATCAGCAGCCACACACAAAATTGTTCAGACAGGGACTCCCAGGCAAAACAGGCTACTTCAGAGTTGGAAATATGCAAGAGTGCCTTTAAAATCTTCAGAGAGACTGTAGAGCTATCCAAAAATAACCATCTGAAAGTCAGGAAATTCAGGATCCAGTTTAATTTGAAAGAAACCCAAGCATCTGAAAATCTGCCGATGCACAAATGAAAGCACTATGGGAACTCCCACTGCCGAAGAGAGACATTCCTTAGGCATATTCCCACCTCCATTAAGGCCCCTAGGGCTCTCCAGTACAAAGTGGGGACAGTTTTCAAGTGCTTGGAAACCAACTGAGTGACCGGAGCCCTGCTGGATCAAGTGTGCTGGCAAGTCTGTGAGCCCTGCAGTGTTTTTGGAAGAGCTTTTCTCTCACAGAGCTTCCTGTACTCGTTAACAGGCTATGGAGCAAAACATCATGGGCTTTTTACTTCATTTTGGTTGACACTGGAGTACCTTATAGCTTTGTAAATACCTCCAGCGCCTTGGCAAAGCCCCTGCCACCTCCTCTGCAGTTCCTAGTTTAGCACATTTGAGGTCAGTCTAACCTCTGTCTTGGGCAGTGCTCAGTCCAGCCTTTTCCTCAGACTCACTCCATCTTGTGAAACTCATCACCCTCTCCTTCCAGCCCTGTGTTATGGCAGGGCCCTATGCCTGTACCAATAGGCTGACATGAGAGCCATTGACTTGATCTCCTTATTTCTCAGTAGATGACCTGGTGCAGATGCCTCCAACTCCACCCAGCAGCCATGGCAGTGACAGCGACGGATCTCAGAGCCCTCGGTCCCTGCCTCCCTCCAGCCCAGCCCGGCCTGCTGCTCGCTCTTCTGCTGCCATCTCCTCCTCACCTCTCCTCACAGCACCACACGTAAGGAGGCAGCAGGGCATCACTGGGACACAGAGCTCCTTGCTGCTCAGAGGGGTTTGGAGACTTTACAAGGCTCACGTGGAGGTTCCTGTCCTTGCTAAGGTCTCCAAGCTGAAATGCTCTGTCAAGGCAATGTGAATCCTTAGCACAAGGATGTGGGGACAAGAAGTGCTCACAGGAGTGAGGAGAGGCACAATGAATCTTGTATAATATCTACCAGCAGCTACCTTGTTTTAGCAGGTGCTGTCTCTCACCCATACTTTGGCCACATAGTGGCCTATGCACTAGAGAACTTTCTGAGGAGGCTAATGGGAGAGAGGAATTACTGAAAATTCCCATAACCAGACCATTTTAACCATCACCCAGAAGTTTGTTGGCAGTGTCCTGCAGTGCAAGTGTGTAGCCAGCCTCACTGTGAAGGAGCAGATGCCCTCCCAAGTAAAAGAGGAAAGGAGTTGCTGAGCTGTGCCCCCAGGTTCAAGTTGAAAGTAGGAAAGAGCACTGCCCTGCACCTTTTTGGTGTCAGTGGGCAGCAGTGTTTTCTATTCTGATGTGTACAGCCTATGGCTGCTCTGCAAGGCTTTAAGGAGGATCACTGAGGTAGAACTCCTTGCTGACACTGATGGATGCTCTCTGTGTGTTTCAGAAGTTACAAGGAACCTCTGGCCCACTGCTCTTGACTGAAGAGGAGAAGCGCACCTTGATTGCAGAGGGTTACCCCATTCCTACCAAGCTGCCCCTCACCAAAGCAGAAGAGGAAGCACTGAAGAGGGTCAGGAGGAAAATCAAGAACAAGGTGACTGCAAAAAACGTAATCATGCAGTTCCCATGATTCCAGAGCATCCTCAGCTGACCAGTGCTATAGTTACCCTCACCTCCTCAGCTGCACTGCAGCTCCAAAAAGGTGGGATCCTGCCTTTGGTACACTAGCACGAGCCTCCCAAGCCACAAAATGGTGCCAAGGGGCATCTCTGCTTGGGTGTTCTGCATACGGCCATATCTGGGAAGTGTGGCTTCCAGCCCAGCTCCTGGGAGTGTGTGGCCTGGGACAGGGTCCACAAGCTACAGTATCACAGATCAGACAAACTGGTCTGGTCTGGCCTTGTTGCAAGGGCAGAGAAACCAAAGTCATTGCATGGTGCAGGATGGGTGCTGCACAGTGTTCACTAGCCAGGCAGAGGCTGTGAGACTTTAGACTGGGATTAGAAAGCATCCTGTGGGAGAAATGGTGAGACTGAACTGATCACCCAATGACTCAGAAGTGGTCTGGGGCAGAATGAGCCCACATGGCCACAGCACATACCCATGTGAGTCAGAGGAGTGGAAAGATGCTCTCAGCAGTGAGGGGCATAATGCAACAAATGGTTGCGGGCTACAAGCCAGGGAAGGCTGCATACCTACAGCATCCGTCCCTCCCAGTTTTGGCCTGCAGACCAGCAGGAATGGCAGACTGGAAGGCAACTCTCCATTTGCCTTTAGGATGCTGTGTGTGCAGGGAACAGACAAGATGCATGAGCCACAAAGAAATGTCCAGAGGCTCATGATACTGACTCTCCTCTGATGGCTTGCCCCCCTCACAGATCTCTGCTCAGGAGAGCCGCAGGAAGAAGAAAGAGTATGTAGAATGCCTAGAGAAAAAGTAAGTTTCTTCTTCTCAGTCTTACTTTGAAAAAAGGAATTCCGTCCATGCACAGCCCCCCTTTCTAGTGTTTTGTCTCTGAATTGCTCAAAAAGTACAACTCCTTGCAAGGCTGGCTGCACAAGAGTTTGGTTTGGGATCCTGCCCCTACTCTCCTCCCTCCTAGAAATCCTCTTGTGGGATAAAGATTGGTCAAGAAATTTTTTGTTTCCAACTGCTTCATTTGGCTGGTCCCCTGCAAAACCCAGGCCATTTTGGCTGCCGACAAGGTGGGATTTTGGGTAAGAGTCATGTTTCCTCTCTAGAAGTTGCTTCTATTTTGTCCGTCCCATAAGTGTCAGGCTGTGTGAGGGCACTGACCATGGCTTTTTCACCCTCTGTTCCCTTGAAGGTGGACACACAAGCACTTGACAGCAAGAAAAACCTTGCATTACAGTTATTCCCCACACTCTTCCCCCACTTCCACTCTCTGCATTAGCTTTGTTTTTCTCCTTGCAACCCTGAGGTCCTGCATGCATGGCAGGCATAAGCCTAAGGTGATGTCACATGACACTGACAGGGTAGAAAATAACTCCTGTACTAGCAACCCCTAATGCACATTCCCAGGCAAAGAAGAAGGGTGGAATCCAGGCACAAATTCATGTTTCTGTAAAATTACCATCTTCTTCCCAGTTACTAACACCATCTGAGATCAGCAAATGGAAAAAAAACAACCTCCAAACCCAACTTTAATTAACTCTTCTCCCTGATGCTGTTTGTTTATCTTCTCTAGTTCCACAGAAATGCTCAATTAAAGCAAATGATTCAAGGCACCTTCAGGTTCTCATGCAGCACCTCAGTGTGCATGGGTATGTCCAGGCATCAGAGCACATCACCTCCAGCTAGTGTCCCATATGGGGACCTTCAGGCCAGGGCTGGGGAGTTGGCTGACCTTGCTCAAGGGGCAGGTCCAGGGTGTTTGGTGCTGGGGCCTCCTCCCCAGATGTGGCCGTGGTGCCTGTATGTACTCAGCAGTTTGTTACGCTAGAGCATTGCTATGACAGATGGCTTTCAAACAATGCCAGGTTTAAATGTGAACCAAAAGCAGCATTCAGTGATTTTTTTTTTTTTTTAATAGAACATGCCTTTGGTCAGCTTGGCTTACTGAAAGCTGGTTTGTCAAAACCTGTACTTGGGCCTTCACCATTCAGTTTGACACTTTTGCTGCAAGCCCAGTTTTTGCACGGAACGCCTGGTTCAAAGGCTGTGCTGCAAACTTCCAGCAGGATCAGACTGTGTATCTGGCCTGCCTTTCTCCCGACCTGGAGGCACTCCCCTTCCCTCGTCCCAGCTGCAGCCTAACCACTTTCCCGTCGGAAGCCGTGGGAAGGAACCTGCAGGTTCTCTGCTGCCCTCAAGTGCCTGCAATCGGAGCTGGCCCAGCGTTGGCACAGAACCGTCTGAATTTCACAGCCGAGATGCAGAGCCCAGGGCAGGCTCTCAGTATGAGTGGGAGAGTCCCCCTCCTCCTTTTCCATGCTTCTTAGGGGGATTTGGAAGTGATGGAAATGTCTGCATAACTTTGGGTCTGTCCTGACTTGACCTGCCTGTAACCAGGTGCTACTGTCTCTCCCAACCCTCAGGAGACCCTGAACTGGGAACTGTCACATTGTACCTATCCACCTGCAGTCTCATCCCTGCTCCACTGGGGCTGGCTGCAATCAGGTGGGCCGAGTAACATTTGACTCCAGGACCATATCTGCAGGTGATGGATAAAGCCACTGAGCCTCCATACCCCATGAAAAGCCAGGACTGCATTGTCATAATCTGTCTGGCCTTTGTGACTAACTGGCTATGGCTTTCATTCCCATAGGGTCGAGACATACACAACAGAAAACAATGAACTTTGGAAAAAAGTGGAGACCTTAGAAAATGCAAACAGGTAAGAGGAGCTAGACTTGACCCTCTGTGGGTAGGGCAGGGTGGGTAGGAAGGGAAGTCAGGAGCACTGGAGCAGGGGGACAAGAAGAGAAAAGCAGGCTCCCCCAGCTCCTGGACGGGTGCTGCTTGGCAAGGTGCTGGTTTTCAGCCCGTGACAGCAATGAGGCAGCTGGGTTTGGTTAGCAAGCCTGGAATGTTTGTGTTGGGACGCCAGGACACGCCGCTGCGAGGGGAGGGAGGGAAGGCATGTTTCCCATATCTCTTCGTCCTTTTCCCTGCAATCCTTTGGGCTCATGCTGCCTTCTCCATTCCCCTCCAGGGCTCTGTCTGTCTCCAGGGCAGATGCATTAAGGGAGGCCCCTCACAACAGCCTCTCAGACCCACTGTTTCTGGTTTTGGGCTCTTCAGAGAAATACAAGGCCCTGGGCATATTGTGGCTGTTTCAGGTTTCTCTTGAGAAAGCTGAACAGACTTGGTGAATACAGGGAAAGCCCATTCTTCTAATAAAAGTAGAGATCCCAACTCCCACCAAATCCAGGGCAATTCCTTGTGCATGTGGTGCCCCAGCCCTTTCCCAGCCTCTTTTGGGCAAAGCAAGCCCAGAGAATCTCCATCTCATCTGCTGCTACTGCTCACCTGAAAGGAGCAAACTGCTCCCAAAGCCCCAAAGTTCTCTCACCCAAGGCTCTGGGTTTCCTCACTCAAGGCTCTGGTGAGCACCTGTGCTTCTAATATGCAGAGCTGGCCAACCAATCACATGGGGAATTTGCTTCCTTGGAAGCAAATAATGAAGACTCTCACCCCTGCAGTGGGGATGGGCAGCTGAAGCTGGAGAAGGGCCCAACTCTGCCCCCTCTTACTGGGCACAACAGGTGTGAGCAAGGGCAGGGGATGCTTGTGTCTATAGCCCCATTTATATCAGCTCGAATTGGAGGGGAGAACCACAGCCAGAGACCCAGTTCCTTACCCGCTTCTCTGCTGCCATGACAGCTCATGGAGTACTCCTAGAGGCTCTACTGCACACCTTCCTCCCATCCATGACACGAGTGCAGTGGCCTTGGCTTCCAGGCCTGCCACTGGTGCTGGGGCTGGGGGCTGCCAGCCGTGGTCTGGCTGAGGTGTATGAGCGCCAGAGGTCTCCCGTCTGCCAGAGATACAGCTGCTCTCATGCTTGGGGCACAGCTTGCCCCCTGGCCTCTCTGGGAGTGTGGGCAGCCCTGCTGCTAAAAAAGTGTGAGCCCCACCCTGAAAAATCAGGAGATTTGCCTAAAAGCCAAGAGATTTTTATTTTTTTCCCAAAATACACATTGTGTTCTTTCTAATTGGGTTTTGTTTTTGAGCACTGCCAGTGGGACACTCTGTGCTTCTCTCCACATGCACAGGGAGCAAAACAGGATTTGGAAAGGGATAAAGCTGGGATTCTCCTGCGATCTCCTGGTTCCAAGACCTGGCATTTTATGAAAGCTCAAAAATACTTCTGTAAAACAGTCAGTGCTCCCAGAGGGAAAGTCAGCAATAGTCTCTGTTTCAGTAATATGCAGCTCTTGGGAACTGTGCACTCTGTAGTCTCCCTCATCCCAGATTCCTTCACCAGCTCAGTGAAGGGTTCAGTAGCTCTTGGTAACACCTACCACTGTTTTGTGTTATGTGTGCAGATGCCCGTGAACAGTTAAATGGGGCAGAGAGACTTTAGCATGTGTTCCAACCAGAGCAGTCAGAGAATTAATTAATTGCTGAACTCAAGATTTGGCTTTGCCTACAACCCTCTGCAGAATTTGCCAAGAGTGAAGAAGCTTGAGGGGATCACAACTGTTTCTTATTTTTCTCTCCACCACAGTTTGGGGCACAGGTTGAGCTTCAGAGTGTGTGTCTCTGAGTGAAGTGGGAGCAGGCAAGCCTGTGCTAAAGGTCTGACTTGTCTACAAAGTTCAGCCTCATGGTATTCTGGCTCTCCACTACTCTGGGAATTGACTGGCTGGGCTTTGAGGCACCCAGGAGTCCTAAATTAATGGGTCATTCAGAATAGTGGGTAGGTGCAGTGAAGGTGGTGGTGGACCCACTGATAAGACCCTTTTTTGTTTCTTGTTTCCCAAGTGTGCTTAGTCAGAGAACTTAAGCAACATACAGCAGAGGGGAGATACTTGTTTTCACAAGAAGGGAAAATCAGGGTAAAATATGAAGCAGGTAGTGGTATTCTTGGCTCACTCACTGGCTTCTACCTCCTTATTAAGTTTTGATATGCGTTGTTTCCTATCACAGGACTCTGCTCCAGCAGTTACAGAAGCTTCAGGCTCTGGTAGCTGGGAAAGTCTCCAGACCTTATAAAATGGCTTCCACGCAGACTGGGACCTGTCTAATGGTATAAGCTTCATTTCCATCTTCCTTATTGGCCATGCTTCTCCAGACAGCTTTGTTGATTGCCTGTCTCTGCCCTCTTCCCTGCTGCCCAGCTCTGTTGTCAGTTACATCTGCTCTTTCCTTTTGTGTTACAGTCACCAGAGCTGGGTCCTGTGTCGTACATACATACATCAGTTGTTTATGCAACAACATTAGAATAATTCCTGCATTTTCACTGCCTTGTTCTTTGGGCAAAACAGCACTTTGTTGGCTTTTCATTAGCTATTAGCCATTCAGCAAGAATCTTCAATGAGCTTCCATTGTAATGGGCAGAGTTTTCTTTTGCTGAGCTGGTAATGTTTAACTCAGCAGGGCAGATGAACAGTCCAAGTATTCATCCCAGTGGGCATTACCTTGTGTTTATCAGCAAGAAATGGCATCTGTTCTTGCTATGCCTGTGCATTAGGCTTTGTTAAATCCAGCTGGAATTCTCTTTGTTTGTCCTTTTGACTAACCATAATAATTCGAGGTTGTCTGTTGTTTTGGTAATCCCTGTTTGCCTCATAGTGAAGGATCATGGTTAATAAATATTGGCTTCATTGAGAAGTTTTAGGGCATGCCAGCGTGTAGCCATAAGTAGAGTCAATTGCTTATTCTTAATCTCATTTTTTTTGCCAGGACGAAAGTTTCTGATCCATGGTAAAAATATAATCTTCACCCCTGTGATGTCTTTGCAAGATTGTCATAGTAGCTGCTCGTGACAAATTTGTCAGAGTTATCTATATCTGGTTATCACTTCTGTACTGTTAGCAGTCACAGAATGCAAACAGATGGTGAGGTACTTGCCCCACTTTCTTAGCACTCTCAGTGTCCTGAGGGATTGTTTTCTGGTCCTGGTTCAATGAGTTTCCTTGGTTCCGGAGTCCCTGCTCTGTAATTTCAAGCACTTCCTCCTTTCAAAATCTTCTCAAACTTTTGCTACTCTTTGCTGCCCCCATGTCAGACCAGATTTTAATGACTGACTGTTTTTCTCTCTGCTCTCTGTCTTCATTCCCAAGTTCTTTCCACATTTTTGGGTGTGACCCAGCTGAGCCCAGTGACTCATTGCTCCTTAATGCAGCAGCTCATCAGAGCACCCCTGGCTCCAGCAATTCTTCAATGCTACTACCTGGAATAAACAAGTCTAGAAGAGGTGCCTTCCAGACATCCCCTGTGCTACAGGCTGATAAAATATCTAATTCAGCTTCCCAACAATGTCTTATGTCTCCTTGCTGCTCCCTTTGATGCAGGCATCCCAGCCCACACACCCACTCTCTCAGACTTCCTAGCTTTGAAGCATTTCAAGAATTTGTAATTTGCTTTTCTATCTTTGACCAGTTCCTTTCATAAGCCTCTGAGTTCTCATTTTCCATTTTCAAATACAGCATCCCTTATCATGACAGATATGTAGAAGCATCGTGTCTTGCAGCATGGGAGTGGAGCAAGCAAACCTTTAGCCCTGTGACATTGCTGCTGGATATTTGTACTGCCAGTTCTTGAAGGCCTCCAGTGGTGAGCAGTCCTCAGCCTCCTCAGGCAAAGCATTCCAGTGCTATGTTACCTTTCCCAGATAAAGCTTTCTTGCTATCCCATTTCAATCTTCCTTGCAACAGCTTAAGCCTTTTAGAACTTCTTCTGCCCATTGTAAGCAAGATCTGTTTTTTCTCCCTTTGTGCAGCTGCATTTTACATATTTGAAAACTCTTGTTTTCAAGCAACTCCCTTCATTCTGCTCTGCTAAATCACCGTAATTTCTTCAGTCTTCCCTCGCAGGCTGAGTTACTGAATCACTGTTTGTTCCCAGAGCTCTCTACCAGACTTTCTCCAATGGCCCTGCATCTTCTTGGAAGTATAGGGCCCAAAGCTGGGCATAGTGTTCCACCTGAAGGCCAATACAAATCCAGCCAGAAAGCCTGTTCATAATGCTTGGGCTGAGATTTGCCCTTTGCAAAGTGACACTGACTTGGACCCATCAGTTTAACTCCCAGATCCTTTTCTGTAGAACAGCTGAAACACGTAGCCACTGATACATTTCCCCTGTCCACCTCAGAGGTCTCAGGAGGTCTCCACATTGGTCTGTATAGATCTTCCCACTTGGGTTCTCTTGGACCACTTCTTCCCATGGTCAAGATCATTCCGAATTTGAAGACTGACCAAAAGCCAGTCTGCTTGTAGTCTCTCCCATCTGCAGATTTGACACAGTCCATCATTTAAGTCAAGCTTAAAAATGCTGAATCTTGCCAGATCTGTAACAGATCTCTCTGCTACTCCATCTGCTACTTCCTCACAGTTTGACAGTGAACCATTTGATAAATACACTCTCAGTATGTCTTTTCTTTGATTAATTTTGCCTCCACCTTTCCAAATGGTTTTGCAATAGTTTTCTCTAGCTTAATTTCCCTCAATTTTAAGAGGTCAAATAATGAGATGGTCAAAAGCTGTGACTTGAATGTTACTCAGAATCAAGCCAAGAATTATTGTTATGAAGTGTTGTAGAGTGTGAACTGGAAGTGAATCAGAGCATCAGAGTTAACCTGAAACAAAACAGAGTAAAAACAGTGCTGTTTTGCAAAGCCCCAGTTGAAAGCCACGTTAAAGCAAGATGTTAAGTATACTGCTCTTTCTCAGCCCAAAAAGCCTGTTTTGTTTCAGAAGGAAAGAACAGACTTTACAGGGCTGGCTCCCTTTTCTCCAAGTTGTGTGTTTGGCTGTGACAATTCCAAGCAGCATCTATTCAGAATTTATTTTTTCCTCTGTTTTTGTGGAATAAGGATTATAAATGCCTCATGTGCCTGTTATGGCATACTCAGACAGCATCTATGCTGTGTTCATTTACTTTAAAACCAGCCATGGAGAGTCTGGACAATTAAAATCCCTCTTTACATAACATAGTATCCCCATGTTATTATTCAATCTTCCACATCTCCTGGAATCCACTGGTGGTCAAAATTACCTTGATGTACCAGCTTCTATGCATTACTTAGGCACAGGTATTTCGAAATAGGTGACTTATGAAAAGCAGTCAAGCAATTGCTGGCTGTCCCCACAGGTGTCCACCCAGGTCAAATTTGCTAGTTTATACATAGGTAGTAGAAATCACCAACAGACGCATTATTGCCTCTTTGGCTGCTCAGTCTGAGCACTGAGCTGGCAGCAGGTAGTTACAGACGGTGCACAGTGCATGAGTGTTCAATAATTTGGCTCTGTTCCATTTCCCATGGGTCCTTTCTTGCTCTGTACTGGCAGTTCCCTAAGCTCTATAGAGTCCCTTATGATCAGCACTGGCATTTCACTCTGAACCTTTACTCTTATGGCAGAATTTCCAGATAGGTCAAGGTCTACCTGAGGGGGATTTCAGGGGAGATTTCACATACCTCTCTCCTGTTATCACTGCCTAGTAGCTCTGACTGGTCTGCCTGATAGCAGAAGGCACTGACACATGGTCCTGCATATCTACATGTCAAGCATAAATTTAACCCTTTCCTAGAGTTCTGCATCTTTACTATCAGGTATTAGGCAACTGCAGTTCTGCTGTCATTTCTGTCCTTGCATGCATCGTAGCTTCACTTCGCTATGTGTGTGGTACCCCACAGATTTCTCCCAGTGGGTTTGTTTCCTTTACAGCCCTCAACAGCTCCTGCTAAGCCAGTGGTCAGGTTCCCTTTGGTCAAGGCAGAGTTTGTCCCTTCTGTTGAGTCTCCCTTTTTTTCCAGCTTGTTTCTCTGCTATGCCTTCCACTATCTCTCCTCAATAGGATGAGAAAGTTCTCACAATTGAACCGGAAATACTCCAAATAAAGCAACAAGAGGAAGTTTCTGACTTCCCTTCTTGAATGTGCAATAGAGATTAGCACAGCAAGCCCCTTCCCTCACTGGGGGACCACACGTACCCTGCTGTCAGCCTGACCAGATCTTCTCACACAGCCTCATGTTGATGTGCTGTGAGGGGAGTGTTTCTTCATGGCTAGTGGCACTGACTGTGCTGATCTCCTTTCTAGGTGCTGGCACTCTGCTTCGTTTTGATCCTGGGATCCCTGATGCCCTGTCTCCCTGAATTCTCTTCAGCATCACAGACAGTGAAAGCAACACCAGCACCAGACATTTACACAACTAGTAAGAGTGAGTCTAACATGGTTCCTCCATTTCAACTTGTCAAACCATTTCCAGCTCTTCTCTCGACACTCTCTGATCAAGCATGGCATCCTCGGCTCTGTGTCTACCCAATGTGCTGGGACTGTGGCGGGGGAAGATTCCTAATCTGTCAGTGGTACAAAGTCCCATAACAGCTCCTTGTTGGGCCTGTTGTCATTCTGTGGTAGCCATTGTCCCAAAACATGACAAGTGTCAAAGGAAGGAACATGAAGGAAAAGTGCCAGGGCAGACTGGTTGTCTTCTGAAGAAGCTGTGTGTCCAGGGGGGCATTTGCTTTCTGAAGCTGGGGGGAGGAGGGTATCCTGCACAGTTACACATGGACGAGGCTGGGTGAGCATGTGCTGAAACCACCATGATGACCCACACCCACTGCAAGAGACCTTGTCCTCATTGTTAACCAATGCTCTCTTTTTTTCCAGTTCAGTCACGGAGCCTCCTTTTCTATGATGAGGGTGCTGGCTCCTTAGAAGAGAGCTATAGCTCCTTCCTAACCATGGACCATCCTGAGGGGTGGGAGGCCAAAGAAAGGCAGTCTGAGGAGGGAAGGCCTCATCTGGCCAGGACCCATGAGACAACTAAATATCTAAGCAAAACCCAGGGGGGTCCTGACCAGAACCGAACTGATCCAACTCTCAGCCACCTCAAAGAGCAATTCCATGAGAGGTAAGCAGGTGGGGCCACCTTCTGAGCCCAAAACACAGCGTGGTGTCTGGGGGTAGGCAGCAGGCACGTCCATCCCCTCTGCTGCAAGCTAAGGACAGCGGAGCTGCCCGGGACAGGCAGTCAGCTAAGAGCACTGGCTGGAGGAGGCCAGTGCTGGCAGGGAGCATAAGAACAAGTTCATTTTCTAGAGCAAAAGTTCATCCATAAAGCAGTGTCCCACTTGCATAAAGATGTGGAGGGCTGTATGACTCACGTGGTCCCAGGTTTGCATTCCATTTTGTGCCCTGGGGAAGGAGTTCATCCTGGTCAGAGCAAGCTAGCTGGGCACACAGAGAGGTGAATTTGCATAGGAGACTACAATGAACCTTGACTGATGCCTTGTCTTTTCTTTTCCTCAGGGAGACAAGCTCCAGTGAGACAACTGAATTCTTGTAGCAGCTGCTGGACCTCAAGGCCTCATCTGTCTGATTGCAGGATTCCCTCCTCACCAAGCAACTGAGGGGACTTGGCAGGAGAGGACACTGCATTTAGACACTCCTAAACTGGCCTTGGGTTTAGCTCCTCCCCTTTCCCATCGTCCCCATTAGTGCTGATCTCTCTGAGGGGCGTCACAGGACTGCCAGAACCAGCAATAAGTGTCTGGAGAAGCCCTGAGACTCCCTCTTCTCCTGGCCTTACCTCCTGCTTAAATGAGCACTACCCTATGGATGTGGGCTCACCTTGAAGTGGAGGGAGATCAGGGGAAGCCCACAAACTATTCAGCTCACTCCCCAAAGCCTCCAGACCAAGGTGGCTGTCCCCACATGTGTACCCCTTGGCTACATCAGATGCACCTGAAGGAGAGAGAAAGTGCTGGATTTACTGTCCTGCCTGAAGGTTTTAGGAGTGGGTGATGCTGGTGCTGGAGAGATGGCTCTGGAGAGTTTGAGCTCATTCCTTGCCCTCCATATGTTAGTATATTTCTGCTTCCATTAAGAGAAAACCTAGTTCTTCCTTGCTCTAGTTTTCTCTTGATGGACATGCCTACGTAACTTCAACACCAACTATCTGCTAAGATCTGCACACAAACGGAGTGGGGGAGAGAGATCCCAGACAGATAAATCACCATAAAAATTAGCCAGCAGCTTCTGGGTGACCAGAGCTCTGAAAGAGAGAACAACTTTCCCTCACAACCCACTTTTCCCCACCCTCAGCACCCCTGTTTTGGCAGGGGTGGTATTTTATATCTTTCTGTTCCCAGCTTGGGCCCTACAGTGCAGTGCTAACCAGGTCAGTGGCCTTCTCACTTTCCATTCTGCAGGCCTCCCTCTTTGAGAGTGCGTGAGAGAAACACATTCCCGTAACCCAACCCCCATCCCAGCTCTCTCTGCTTCCTGCCAAATGGGGTTTCCTAGGAACCACCAGGGAGAGCTCTATAACCCATTGGAGGGCTGTCAGATTAGCCATCATTCCCCTCACATCCTCTGTGTGCACAATAGTGTTGTGAAAGCCACTGAGGACATACTGGCATTTCTGGAGACAGGTACATCTGTCAGGAAGGAGGTGGCATGTTGGAATTGGCCAGGACCACCAAAGACAGTTTTAGACCTCTTCTTTCTAAATGTTGACACCAAAGGTAGCAAACTCTTGCCATACCACCTCTCAGGCCAGACTTGCCAAGTTTGGTGTTGAAGTGACCTCATCTCAAGCCTTTGCCATCCTCTTTAGCACCCAGACACCCATTTCTGACCCTTCTTCCTCTCCAGCAAAATCCCTGCAAAAAGGCAGAAGTGTCTCCTCACTCCATTCCCTCAGCTGCCATTTGATGGAAGGACAATGTGGGACACGAGTGTCAGAGATCTGGGATGTGGCAGGTTGCCCCATGTGTAACACGGGAGTCCCTGCGCACTCTGCCAGGTCTCAAAGCAGGCTCCTCTTCTGCTTGTTTCTCATCAAGCACCCTGGACTCACTCTGCACTGCCCCAGCCTCTCCTCTTCCCCCAGGCCGGGAGTGGAGAAGGCTCCCAGTAGAGGAAGGATGGGATGGCTCTTGCTCAAAGACTGAGAGAAGTGAGGGAAGGGCCCTCACATCCTTCTGTTCTCCCTTTTGAAAATTGGTTTTGCCCCTCAAAGTCATTTAGGAAAATCTGGACACAGCTAGCTTCAACCGTGCATGCGTGGCCAGTGGGGTGATGAAGAGGAAGGCTTTCAGCATAACTCTGCTCTCCCCACAGGACCCGCTGGTCACCAGATACCACTGCATTCCCCATCCTCCACCTCCACCCCAGCACAAAGAACCACTGCCGGGTCCAAGCACGCCCTCCTCCACCCCAACACTTCACTGAGCATGTCCCCATGCCTCCCACTCCCACCGTTGTACAGAGATCAAGAGCAGAACTCGTTTGTACATAATGAAACTTATTTTGTATTATTGCCGATCCCTTAAGATATTGTATTTTGGAGACTCTCAGATCCTATTTTCAGTATTGTATTTTATTAAGAATTAGTGCGGGCTTGGCGTCTGTGAACTTCTTTCTTGTAGCAGCTCACTTTCCACTTATACTCCAGCAGCTGCTTCTTCCCTCTTAGTTTTTTCTTTTTTTTGTGGTTTTTGTTTTGTTTTGTTTTATTTTCAAACCACCCTTTCTTCTCTTTCTATCAATTGCTCTGCATTTGCTTTATGAAGCAAAATAAAAATAAAATAAAAAGATGCAGCATCAGCCCTGGGTTGACAGGTGCTTTCATTGAGGCATGGTTGTCATGCCAGCCCACATACACAGCTCTTCACCTGCTCCCTGTCCTGTTCCCTGGCCACGTGCAAAGCTGGTTCAGTACTGGGACCTCACGCTCCCTGTCAGGGGCTAGAAACAAACTTGCATGCAGCAGCACTGTCACTTTCAATTCTTGTGCAGTTCTGAACAAGTCAGAACTGTTCTGCCTCAGTTTCTTCTCCCCCTTTAAAACACCACTATCATTCTCATAGAAGAAGGAAGATCATGGAAGAAAGTATATGAGGTGCAATGAGCTACTCTGATGAAGAGGCTGTGCAGGGGTCTGTACAACAAAGACATAGCTCATAGCACCACGGTCCTATCCTGTCTGAAAAAATACTTAAATCTTTTCGTTAACTGTAAAAACAGAGCAGCTGCCTGCAGATTGGCAGCAGCTGTCTGTCAGCCTGTACCTCTGACTGTCCATTTACATCTGTGAAAACTGATAGGTTTTGTCCTGATTTTGTGTGAAACAAATTTTCATTTTCTAGCAAGCTCCAAGTGGGTTGATTATAATTTGACCATTGAAACAACTCCTTGCAGTCAGCCCTCCATATCTGGAAGGCAGCCCAAGCAGGAGCTCCTTTCAGAGATGCTGTAAGGTGTCTCTATCTCCCACCTCTGGCTGGGCTGGTACAGCAGGACTCTGCCTTTGCCACAGCAGGATGTGAGGCTCAGGGCTTTAAAAGGTCTCTTTCTGCAGATTATAATTTCTTTGTGGAGAGGAGTAAAGCTGTTGCCTTGCTGTTTTGACTGAGCTGGCCATTGAACAGTCTCTCTCTCTTTTCTGGACAGGAACTCTCTTTTCTGAGCTGGGTTTGTACCGCCAAGAGAGAGTTTGATGCAGGACCCATGGCAGATTAGTCTGACATGGGTTTTGCAGACCCTTGCAGAGCTCCCTTCCCCTGCCTACTCACCAATGCAAGGAAATGCCTGACCTTGCCCTGCAGTTTCCTCCTGGGCCAGAACTAGTTGTGAGTTGAGAATCTGATGTTTTCCCTGCAGCACCTTGACCAAAAGCAGCCTCCTAACCCTGCGTCAGTATGATGCACCTTCCCCCACCATGGGGTGGGGCTGCTCCCTGCACTCACCAGATTTCAGGCAAAGGAAGGGCTCCTGCTTTGCTCAGCCCTGTGAAACTTCACACAGCTCTTTGGGAATTGCCTTCTAGGGAGATTTTGGCCTGCACCCTTCATGCACACTCCAAAACAGGTGCAAGAGGGAAAAAAAA
>VXBT01007016.1:182531-193919 GCA_013400235.1 Oriolus oriolus | reverse complement strand
AAAAAAAAAAAAAAAAAAAAAAAAAGAGGCTCTTAAAAGGATGAGTTCTCAGGCTTTGGCTCCTTTAACACTGATGCAGCCAGAGCAATCAGAACCCCTTCCATCAGGAGAAAATTTCCCTTCATCTTGACAAATCCTCCTAATTCTGCAGTCTACCAGATAACTCTGAGCTGCTCAAAGCAGGCACATTAGGATCTTTTGATCCCTGCTATGCCTCCCAAAATGCACCAGCCAATCACACCTACCAGTTTGGCTACAGCAACTAATTACAGCAGATTGAGAGAATTAGCAAAGCAAGAGTCACCTTCTTTACAAGTCACCTTCAGCCTCACTCAGTTGCGCTTGGTCTGCTCCAAGTGCCCCAGCTGAGCTCTGCCACAACAAGCTGGGCTTCTGCCCATTCAGGGTCACATTTCTCAGAAGCCTCTGCACTGTCAATTCATACAAGCCCTGAACAAAAAAATGCTAACAGAACACGGACTTTGTTTTTCAGAGACAAATTATTCCTGATTGTTCTGTTACCAGGCCAATTAAAAAAAAAAAAAAAAAAGAGAGAGAAAATAATTGGGTTTTGTAGCTTGCCGCTGCCAAGCGGGTCACTGGCAGTGCGTGGCAGCAGCCTGGTGGGTATGTTTTGTTTGTTACAGAAGGACACATGCTGTTAGGGCTCTCAGGAGAATTCCCTGCTCTCCAAGCCTGGTGTGGTCCCTCTTGCTGTTCCCACTTGGGAGTGTGCTAGCAGTTGTCTCATGCATCCTTCATGGGATAAACAGGCTTTGGTCCTGCTACATGGCAAGAATCCTGGGCTATTGGACACCTTCTGGGGAAAATGGGGCAGCTGCACCCCCTCACACCCCCCAGGTGCTGGGGGCTTGTTAGCAGTGATGGCACCTGGATGGACACTGACCTGGCCTGCCTCAACAAATCTGCATTGATTTTCTAATCTGGTGGCTGAAATGGGATTTTAGAGGTGAGCAGGATGGAGGTTCTTCTTGTGCCCAGGGAAGGAGATTGTACCTTCACAGAGCTTTACTCGCTAGAAATGCCACTTCCTAGAAAGCTCATGTCCTGCCTATGCCTGCAAAAAGAAGGATGGGGTCTGTAAGGTAAATACCAATGTGCCTTTGCACTGTCTCACGTGCCCACACAGAAGGAAATCCGTACCCAGGGCACAGGAGAGGCACGCTCCTGCATATCCCTCGGGTAAGCAGGTAAGCACCAAGTAAGCCGGTGACCTGGCTCAGCTGAAGGGTGCCAGGAGGACAGGACTGACCCAATCCTACTGTCCAGCCCCATCATCTTCAGGCAGCATCTGGCTGCTCTTCCCAAGTCCTCAGGGAGCTCCAAGTGAAGGGTGACCCCATTCATGACAGAAACACAAAACATCTGGCACAGAGGTGGGCGAAGAGAGATGCAGAAGCCTGTGCAATCCATTACATCCCTCCATGCAGGCCTATCCTGTGATGCCTCATCTTCTCCAGACACAGAAAATCTGGCCTGCCCTGCCTGTGTGACAGCTATACAATCTGGCATGTGGGTAGAAAGGTAGAAATCTTCTGCTGGCAGCTGCTCCCCACAGAGAGGGTTTCTGTAGGGCAGGATTAGGCCCCTTGGGAAGGCAGGAGGCACCCAGTGTCCAGCCCTTCACTCTGACTTGACCGAAGGCGCTGAGTTCAGGGCTCTCCTGTGCCTGCATTAAAGGCCTCTGCTTCCCACCCTGAAGCTTGTTTCCTACAGCATTGACATATCCACCAGTGAGAAATGCTCTCCCTTCCTTCCTACCTGGAAGTCTGGACCCTGCTCTCACCCAGCTTCCTACATGTATCCATCCCTGACTGGCCATCCACTTCCTCAGCTTGATGGCCACAAACTTCTTTAACCATAAGGGACATGACAGATATTTCCCAAAATTCCCTGGGAGCAAGAGTAGACCTGCATTCTGCATCCCCTGTGGCTCCCCTGGGCAGCCCATCTTTGTCTTGCCCTGGCAGCCCAGCTGGCACAGATGAAGGTGGCCCCCACAGTCGATGGCAGCAGAGGCTCCCTAGGCCAGAAGAGCCCCAGGGCAGAAAGAGAAGCATTGCAGTGTGGGTGGTGAGAAGAACAAGGTGCCACAGGTCCCTCTGCACCAGCTGAGCACCTGCTGCTTCTCCCTTTCCACAGCCTGCTCCCAGCCTCTGCGGGCAGCAGGAGGACATGGAGCAGGGCCATGCACCCATGCAGGGAGTACTGGCAAACTCCCAAACAGGTCTCTGTCCCCACAAGTGAAGATGAAGCTGTTTCCCCAGGGCCAGCTGTGCTTGCTGGGGAGGGCTCATCCAGCAGCACTCCAGCTTTCAAGGAGAACAAAACCCCTGTGGGGGCTGGAAGGGCTGAGTCACACAGTGAGGAGGGTGTGGGGCTCCCTGCCAGTCACGATTCTGTGGAGGAGTGGGCTTGGGGGCTGCTGTGCCCCTGGGAGGCACAAAATCCCCAGGAGGCGCAGCCAGAGACAGATGGCACTGTGACTTTTAGGGCCAGACAAAGGTTCGGTAACTTGAACTGGAGGTGCCAGTGGGCTGTGGTAACCAGGAAAAGACACAGCACTTCTTCAGCTTCTGCTGCTTCCCAGGCTGGGGTCAGGAGTGGCATGGGAATGTGCTGTGCCACAGCACCCTGCAGCAGAGGTGCCACAGGGCCATATGGAGGTGATGGGGAGTACTGGCATGAGGGATGAGATGCTCCCAGTGACTCCCAAGGTGATACAACAGTCAGAGCAGGTTGAGGACAGGTTCCTGCTCCCATTGTGCCAGACTTTCATGGGAAAACACTGGGATTACAGGTGACTGCAATGTGTTCTTGGTGCAATACATGATTGTAGGACCTTGTCGTGATGCAGGGCGTGGCTCTCACAGACACAAAGTTTGAATTTTCCAGGGCCTGGCAGGTAAAGGTACAGCATGTGAATCTGGGGCAAAACAAATCAGGCACATATGGGAGCTCTGTAGGGATCTCTTACCCCAGCTGACATCCGCAGCACCAGAGTGGGCAGGGACTGAGGTCACAAAATCCAGTCGCAGCCCAGGACAAACAAATGATGCAACTCTTCCGATGGATGTGGGCAGAGAACAGAAGGGCAGTTCTACCTTTGGATGCCAAGACTGGGGAAAAATTGACTTGAATAAGGAAATACTGGGAATAACGTAGCCTCCTAAGTGGCAAGGAGCTGAGTGAGCCAGCTGGAAGGCCAGAGGCCATGCTGCAGCAATACCTCTGCTCAGCTAGGTACCACTGTCCACCTGTCCACAGCTGGGGACCCTGTCCCTAGCCAGATCTCATCCATGTTGGATGATTGGACACCACAGCAGGTACTTTGCTCTGCTGGGGCTGCTGCTGTCATGCAATTTTCCAGGCTGCCTGACTTCACCTGAGAGCAGGTCTGGTTAAGACAAGTGGCTGAGACCCAGCTCCCTGAGCCACCGTTGCAGGCAGGCAGGTGCCACCTGGAGTGCAGGCAGAGAGGGGTGGCTGAGTTGTCATCCTCCTCTGCCTTCCCAGACTCTGAAGAGTTAAGTGCCAGTTTCAAGTGTCTCTAAGGTGACACCAGGCTGCCTGCTGGATGCAGCTCCCCGCAGCCCCCTCCCCACGCACACAGCACACACTCATGCTCACTTTCTGCTTTGTCTTTTGAAAGCTGCTCCACGCTTTGTGCACAGGCACTTTCCTCGCTGCCTACCTTTCCCTGCTGCTCCTGCTCAGCTGCTGCTGCCGGGGACAGTGACAGACGTGCCTGGCTCCAGAGGGACCTCACAGAAGAAAATCCAAGCTCTCTTTCACTCGCTGCAAGCATCGCTATCCCTGGACTGTGCTTCTCCAGCAAACGCCGTGTTCCCCACTCCCTCCCCGCTGCTCTCACGGTGCCAGCACCTCTGAGGATCAGCACCAACATCTTCAGGTTTGTGTCAGATATTCCTCTGCTTCGCAGTGGCAGGACAGTAGAGACGGCAGGAGGCTGAGCTGCTGCATCTGAGCTACCCAAGCTGCTATCAAGAGGCCAATAAATACCACTGCAAAAAGTTGGACACTGTTTTTTCTCGTGCTTGTGCTCCCTCAGGGAGTTAAACCTTGCCTGGATTGTCCCACGGCCCTGGGGAGGCAAAGCGGAGCAGCCTGTGGGACGCTGTGGGGCACGACCGGGCTGCCCAAGAAGTTCTGGGGGCAGAGTGGGACTCCTCACCTAGAGAGACACCTCACTCCAGCATGGCTGAAGGTCCCAGGAGCTGGAGAGACTTCTCCCCTGCCAGGAGCGACGGTGAGGTGGCCAAGGGAGCCACAGCAAGCCTCTGGGGAGCAGCAGATACAGAGAGCACTGGGCAAGCACAACGCTGGGGCCTCGGCAGCATGGATGCAGCCCGGGAGGACATGCGAGGTGCAGTGGCCGTGACGGAGGTGGAGGAGCAGTTCCTGCACTTGGCCATCAGAAAGCAGGTCTCCTACAGGTAGGAACGCCTGGGTCCCCAAGTGTCAGGGCTGCGCTGGGGCACTGGAGTGGCCTGTCCCTGAGGCATCTCCCTCCCAGGGGGTCAGGGTTGGCTCTTTCCACCGACCACCAGCACATTCCCACCAGAAACCACCTCAGCACAGAGACAAGGCATCCAGTTAGTCCAGTCCCTCCCATCACATGCAAGAGCCCCTCTGCAGTGGCAGTTCCATTATCACCTTTGCAGGCCCCCTTCTTTTCCTTCTACCCAACTCCCTCTTCCCACGCTGGGGCTGCAATGCCTCCTAGACAGTGGTCTGGGCCTTTTGGGGGTACCTTGCAGCAAGAGGAGATCTGTCCTGGCTTTTGGTGTGACTCTTCTGTCACAACTCCTGTGCTTACCCACCCCTGCTATAGCCAAGCAAAGCTGGTAGAGGTGAAGAGTTATTCTTACAGCTCTCATGGGCCTTATGGGAGCCACTGCCTGGTGATACTCAGGTGAGCTCCTATTCCCAACTCCAACCATAATGTCCGAAATCCTGCTTGGGTCAGCATCCCCAGGACTTCAGCTCTATTCTTCCGTCACAGCAAATAAGGTCTGGTGCCCCACCCTGCCCTTTCTTTCACTAGGAGTGTGTTTAAGCCCTTCTATGATTTACTATCCCCCATCTTAGCAGAATGGCTTTCAGGTGTAAGTGAGGAGAAATCCTTTGACCCTGCACCTGCCCAGAGTAAGCATGAGCACTTGCAGGACTGACCCTGGACTGCTGTGAGGGTCTGGGACTGAGAGGAGGGGAGAAGGCAGGAGCTGCCTTCTTACCATTCTCCAGAGCTGGCTTGGCCCAGAGATGTCTGTGTCCTTCTGAGCTCCACGTCACCGTGTCATGCCATGGTCAGCAAGTGCCACAAAGTTTACAAGCAGGTGGAACACTGACATGGAGAATCTTGGTGCCATGCCGTTTGCCATGGCAGACAGAGGCTGTCGAGCTCTCCTGCCTCTGCTCTGGAGGGACCCTGGGGTGCAGAGCTCTGTCATGGGGAAGAGTTTGGGCAGGAGCTGTTGGTCACCCCCCACCTGCACTCCCATGTGTGCAGCACTCCCAGCAGCCCTTTTTCCCCCCTTGCAAGGGCTTCAGTGCAAGCTGTGAGCAAATTGCTCTCTAATACTGCAGTAATGGGAACTAATGGGAAACCTTATTAGTGCCTGCAGAGCAGGAGGGGCCCCGAAGCTGACTCATCCCCGGCACATGTTATTCGTGTCGTGGGTGATGAGCAGGAGCTGGGGTGGCAGAGACCTCCCCAGGTGCCCTGTGTCCCTGAGCCTTGCCATGAGCTGGGGCAACACGCAGCCCTCCTAGTCCTCATTCTGTACCCAGGGCTGCTCACTGAGGCACCAGGCAGAGCTGGGAGGGTCTCTGCCCTGATGCCACAGAGGATGAGGAATTACTGTGCCAAGCAGAGCAGGATTTTCTCCTCTTAGCTGTCTTCTCCAGATGTGCACGGTGCGTTTTGTGAACAGATTAGCCAGCTGCAATTTTCCAGCCTCCTCGGGGGAGGAAAGGACCATACTGGAACCTAAATTATCAGCCTGAATTTGTTCCAGAATTGTCTAAGGTTGCTAGGGATTGCATACACCCTGCCCATCCCACCCCAGCCGCCCCAAGCAGGTGGCGCAGTTGACATGCTCCAGCCTGTGCTGCCCTTACACAAAGCACCTCCATCCTACACAACCCTCACAAGGGGTCTCTTTGCAAGGGACTTTTCCTCATCCAGTGCAGGCTTTGCAGAAGGGAGGATTCTGAGAGGTTGGAGGGAATGCTGCAGCAACCTGCAGGCCTGCAGCAAAGGAAGAAATGCTTGGGATGACCTGCTTCCTCCACCCAGTGTTTTGGATGGCCAAGCAAAGGGAAGGAGAAATGGAAGAGGAAGTGTCTGGGGGTGGAAACCTGCTTGTTCTGTCCCGTGACACCCATGTCGTTTTGGGTTTGGCTGCCTCCTCGGGCAGGTCAGCTGGTGATGGAGCTGTTACCCACAGGTGGGCTAACCTTCTATCACATGCCCCTCCTGCAGCATGAGAAGTCCTACGGGGCTGACAGAAATCCCCTTGCTGTGCTGTCCAGCTCTGGAGACACTTACTGAACCCTGGTACAGAGCTTGGAGGACCTCCTCCATGGGCCATGGGCATCACAGGTATCCTCAATGTCAGCTGAAGGTTGGAGGCCCAAGCCCCCTTGCTGCCAACCTGCCTGCTCCTGCTGGGACCCATTAGTCATCACGAGGGGCAGGCAGCATAAGCTGCTATATAAAGGTTTTGAAATGAGCAGAAATGATATTAATCCCATGGAAATAAAGTTCCTTCCATAAATAGCTGCCACGGTGTATGGAGGCGCCTTGGGCGGGTGGAAGAGAGCTCAGCATTCAGGTTATATTTAGGGATTTGAGTAGCAGTTTCGTGCCAAACTTATTAATGATGCTGGCTTGTGCACCAGATTTGCACATTCTGGGACAATTTTCCCAGTAGGGAGGGGCCTCTGGTGCCAGAAGGACCCAATGCCCTCTGTCACCACAGCAAACCCGGAGCAAGCACCAGGGTTGTGTGCCTCGATCCCCAGTCAGTCACTTCGGCCAAGGGGAGTCCAAAGTCAGCTCCTGCTTGCTTTGAGTGCCTCCACCAAGGTTTTGTGGTGGGGCAGGATTACCTCTAGTTCCCAGAGTGGGGCAGCTCCAGTGGCAATAAAGCAAGCTAGAGGCTGGTGGAACTTTGCTGTAGGGAAAGCCGACCTGGAGCCAGAGGCCTGGGACAGGTGGTGGCAGGTCACAGCAGCACGCTGCAACCTCTCCTGAGCAGTTGTGGGCTCTCTCTCAATTTCATCATTGCTTTCAGGGTGATGCTTGCAGCAGTACCCTTTGTCACTGCCACTGCTCTCAGCAACCCAGCCCGGAGGGGTGTTTACCCAGAAAGGAAACCACAAGCGCACAAAAGCTCCTGTAGGAGCTCTCCGCAGGCTCTGTCTGTGGGGCGGCGTGCCAGGTGTCAGACAGGTACTCTTCAGCTCTCGGTCACGGCCAGAGGCAGCGCCCGGACCGGCCTATGCACCACTTGGCTCCACACAGGCATCTCTGGCAGCAGGAAGAGGGGGTCCTGTGTCCCTCTGTGTCCCTCTGTGCCCCCCCAGCCAGCTCCCACCTCTGCTAGGGAGATGTGAGGCACCTCGGCTGTTCGGCGCAGTCCCCGGCTGGCAAATAGGACGCAGCTAATGCATCTCACAGGCTGTTCTGTGCCAGGAAGCTAAATATAACCCGCAGAGTGGAGCAGAGGGGGCTGCTTTGTAATGTCAATAGCAAGGGAGCTTGGTCATAGAGCAGGCGGGCCAGAGGGGAGAGCTGGCAGGAGCTGCTGGAGAGAGGGAGGTAGGAGTCCTGAGGGGCCCAGGGGAAGATGGTTGCAACTCTCTGCTGTCTTCTCTTCCTTTTGCCTTCAGAACTGGACTCAGGATGTTTGTGAAGTCCCAAGACAGCCTGGGCAGCGCAGGGGCTGAGGAAGAAGGAAAGGAGAGCCTCCACTGTCTGCAGGGAGAAAGGGATAGAGAGGGGATCTTCTTCCTCCGAGTCCTGCCTGCTGGCCTTTTAATTGTGTTAGCCCTGCTCTGCAGAGCAGCATAATCAAATTCCCGTTTGTTTCCTTCAAGCCAAGCCTGCTCCACTCTGACAGAAACATCTGTCTCTGCATCCCTCTGTGCAGCAGGGGAAAGGAGATGGGTGGCACGGCCAGAGGGAAGGGCTAGAAATGAGCAGGTGGCTCCTCACAGACCTTGGTCGGGGGTGACAAGCGTCTCCCCTGCCCTGACTCTCTCCAGAACCAGCGACAAGCTCTGCTGGGCCCCACTGTCAGACACAGGCTCTAGTGCATGGCACAGGGGTGGGATGGATTCGGAGCTGGCATCACTGTGCTTGGTGCACAGTGCCGGTGTGTGTTCACTCTCATTCTGGCTCTCATTCTGGATGTTCCTATGTGCAAGGCAGTGGTGAACTGGATATGGGACTGTGTGTAACAAGAGATAGAAACATCCCAAGAGGCAGTTTTGGAGTAACAGGGAGGTTGTGGGTACAGCCTGGCTGTGTAGGGAGATACCTGCAGCACTGCCAGGGAGGGGTGGCATAATGCAGCCCCAAGCCCCATCTTAAACTAGGCACACTCCCTGGTTTAAGCTGACCCAAGACCCTGCTGCTGCCAGAGGTGATGCTCCTGCCCTTCCTCCTGCTGTGGTTTTTCCACATCAGGTAAGCTAGGTCAGCTCCCTGAGGCAGCCGAATACAGCCTCCCTCCCTTGTTTGTCCCCACAACCACAGCCTCAGCTTTGCATGTGGTGTGGGTGTGCAGGGGGACCATGGGGTGGGACTCCCCGAGCAGGTCAGCAGGGAGGTTGTTAGGGGCACTAACCAGTATTAGGGGCAATGCCAACCTGCATCTGAACACTCCCGGGTGGGGAGAGCTGGGATCCCTGAACTAAGAGCCATCCCTTCCCCCACCACTCCCTCCTTTATCTGATCCTGTTCACAATGCATCCCACAGGCAGGTATCCTGCTGAGTTTGGCTGGGTGTGTTACTTCTCCAACAGCCTCACCAAGCCCCGGTGCTCCTGATACTCCTGGGTAAGAGGACTAGACATCAACACCACGAGACAGAGGACGAAACATGATAGGGAAATGGCTGCAGGCAGGGAGAAAATGCAACTAACCCATCATGGCATGCAAAGCAGCAGGGATGACGAGCCCTTTCCGCAATAACAAAACTCTCCCCTCCCTGCTCTGTGAGCTGGAGTTAGGCATCCAGGACCTGCCTTTTCCTCTCTCTGCACAGTAATTAGTGCAGTGGGTTATGAGCAGTTTCAGAGCTTGCCTGGTGAGATCAAGGTCTGTCAACGTTTTTTTTTGCTTTTGATGATGGAGTTTAAAGCAAGACCATGTGCCCCTTTAGAAATGCCATCTGTGCAGGCTGCCAGGACCAGCTTTGCTTGCTTGCCTTTCTCTGGCCCACAGAAGCTGTCCACAGACCCTCTTGGTGATCTGAAGCTCTCCTGGAGCCAGAGCACACCAAGTAGCATCTGGTTGTGAAGAGCTGGGGTTTTTGGAGGCGGAGACAGGCTGGGCCTGCAGGCTTAGGCTGTGTCGCCCCAGACTGGGGGATGGATGATGAATGTCAGGCTGTTTCTCCACTCTTTGGAGGCCTCCTGATGCTTCTACTTTTCACACTGCCCATTTGTGGTTTACCAAGGCATTTTTTCAATGAACTCCAGCGCAGAGTGAGCAGATGCTGGATGTTGTATTCATATACCCTGCCACACAGGGAGGACACATACACCCAGGGGCTGCGAGTGCTGTGGTGCCCTGCAGAGTAAGGATGTGCATGGCACAGGGTGGGGGGCAGGAGGACAACCCCACTGCCACGGCCCAGTGGACATGGCAGTGCTGGGACAGATTTTGGAATGAGGGCTGTTTCAAGTCTGGGGGCATCCAAAGAACCACCCAGCAAGGGAGGTGCGGCTCCTCGGCGTGCAGCCCAGCGTGCCAGGACGTGCTCCTGCTTGCTGAGGGTGCGCACGAGGCTTCGCTGGAGTGGAGCCGGCAGAGGAGATGGTCAGCCCCGTAGGAAGAAGGCCGCGCAGCCGGCTGCGATGACAGCCGCCCTCACACTTCCAGGAAGTGCAGAGAGGAACCAGGTGGAGGGTGCAAACAAAGCCGGGGCCCCGGGCGGGCGGCCGGGCGGCGGAGCACTGCCAGGGACCTGCCCTCGGGATGACTCCGGAAAGCGGCTGCCGGGAGAGGAAGAGCGAGAGTGAACCCCGGGCTGGCTGAGCGCATCAGCTCATGCTGCGGCAGATGTGGCGGCATCGCTCCTGGGACGTTCCTCAGAGCCCTCCGGGGGACGTAGATATAAGGTACCCACCGAGCTGGGCTCTGCCGCCTTCCTCGTACTGTGGGGGGCTAAGGTGCTGTGGCGGGTGCTGACAGCCCGTGCTTCGGGGGCTGGGGGGAAGGCTTCCCGTGCTTGCCCAGCGCCTTGCCAGCAATCCCTCCTCTTCTCTTAGTGCCTGGGCTTGCGCAGCACAACCTCCCAGCCAGGATGTCACAGGGCCGCGCGGGCGCTCTCGACGCCAAGCCTGTGAGCGCAGCGGGCCAGCCGGGCTTTGCCTGGGCTGTCGGTTTCTGGGAAGCCGCAAGGTGTGTCCCCATCCCCACCAGCCCTCCTGGAAACGGCTGGTGCTCGAGGCTGCCAGCGGGACCTACCCCAGGGTGTTAAGGGTCGGCAAGAGCACCGTGCAGCCAGGGCCCTGCCCTCGCTGCCCCCGCAGCTCCGGCTTTCAGCCTGGCTCCGCGCCCTTGGAAAGCGGAGAAGCTGCCATTGCGACGGGCACATTTTCCATGCTAAGGAGGGCTGGGAGAGCTGCTCTTTGCCTGGACTGGCAGCCATGGCGAGCAGGCCAGCCCCTGCCCCTGCCCGCTGAGCCAGCGGCCGCCGGGCCAGGGTGTCGCTGGGCTCAGGGAGAAGCGGGGCAGGCGCTCGCCGGGCTGGGTAAGAGCTTCAGTGCTGGCTTCGGCGACAAGGCCGGTAGTGGCTCCCGGTCCCCGGAGAGGGCGGTGGCGGTGGCGGTGGGGCTGTTGGCTCCGTCCCCTCCGTCCGGCGGTGAACAATGGGAGGCGGAGGCAGGGGGAGGCTCCGCTTCTGCCGCCGAGCCTCTTCCGAGCGCGGGGCGGCGGCGGGGCTGACACGCGGCTTCCTGAGGCGGCGGCGCCGGGCGCGGGGCCACGGGACGGGCTCCGCCACCAGCCCCGCTCCCCAAGCTCGGCAGGCGGCGCTGGCAGCGCGGCCACCGGTGTCACCGGTGAGCGGCTGCACTTCCTGCCCGCGGCCCCGGTGGGGCGGGGAA